>VYYJ01000956.1:0-39713 GCA_021029165.1 Cyphoderus albinus
TTCAAAACCAAAGATGTACTTTATCTTTAGTCAGGCTGTTAAATTGGCTGGTAAATTGTAAATAGTCTGTAGAGAATCTTTGTTTTCAGATATTTAACTTGCCTTTAAATTGAAGTTTAATGTGTATTTACATAATAATGTGTATAAATCTAAAAATCTAAATCCAAAAAAGGTAATAAACCTGGTTGCAATAAAAAAAAGCAGAAGCAAATCTCGCAAGCAATTAGATTTGGAATTGGCCCACAAAGATTCTTGACCTTCCCGTTATCCATTTCCAGCATTTTAAAATGTTTTAATTAACTTTATGAACACATCGGAATCAGATTCTGTCTGAAGTGAAGCACAAGAAACTAGCCACAGCCACACGCACACAAAGACATTAAAAGAGCTTGATTGAGTGAGACTGAGACCGAGACTGTAGTTAAGTGATAGAGCTAGAGACTAGAGAGAGAGTTAGTGAAACGTTGGAAATCCTCAACAGATTCCTGTCAAGCAGCAAAAGCGATTGCGAAGAAAAAGTGGGAGAAAATTCCCAGTGGGTAAAGGGGCTTGTACATTTCGAAAATCTCCAGATTACTTCGAAAGTGACACCGAAAGAAATATAATTTTAATCACGGATGAAAATTTTTGAACTTACTCAAATGTAATTTTCTTTATCAAGAATCTGGATATCTTGATAATTGTATGAAAACGTTTTTTTATCAAGATTCTTGATATTTTTTTGATAAGGGAATCTTGTTGCGCGAGGACTACCCATAATATATGTAATTATTATGATAACACATTCACACTGTTTAGTTTTACACACAATTTATTAACAAAATTACTTTCACAACAAAAACATTTTACAATTTAAAAATTTAGATTTATAACGTCCTGATGAAGAGTGCAGATGCACTCGAAAGCTCGACAGATTTAAATAAAATATTATTAGAAAATGTAATCCTCTAACGTCGTTCAAAACCCATTTAAAAGAACATTTTACATACTATACGACAAAATTCAAAGTTTGTCTTTATTAACGTGTTTACCCGTTTCAGTATGTACAATGAGACTGATTTCAAACAGTAACACCTAACTATAAAATAAAAAATCTTAACTATCTAATTCAATAACTTAACTAATATTTCGTATACCTATATTATATTAAAATCAATAAACGTCTTGATTTTTTAATTACATATTTCAAAAAATTCATTTTACCCGATTTCATTGTGCCAACAAATTTTCTTATCAATCAAGTGAGTTCCATTCTACAATAGAACATCGTAGCACACTATCATTAATTTTACTTTTATTCTTTCACACTTTTGCATCTATACATTATTGATTATTTTCACAAGACTAAATATTTTTAACACTAAACCAGTCACTAACTAATTTAATAAACTGTTAAAATCAACACCGGGGTGGGAAAACACCTCAGCATGCGCTGTTATAAACCGATGGGCACTTGCCTTCAAGTTGTCCGGGATGTTATCCTTTATAGTGTTCATATTTGCAGTTATTTCACCCAGTTTGTTGTCAATTTCCACCTCAACCAAATCTGCATCACTGATATTTATGAACTTCATAAGATGTGACACAGACGTACAGATCTTCCTGATTTCATCTACCGACTGATCCCACTGAAGATCTCTCTGCTTTTGGTAATAGTCGACCAGTTTCTCGGCCTCCTTTAGCTTAAATTTAAAGCTTAGCACGGTGTCTTCCCGTTGGGCCAATTCAGCATCATCAATTTCACCGCCCGCGGCTGCTCGTCCTTGCACAATTTCTAAAATTGCAGTACTTAGCCTGACGGCCTCTTGTAAATGGTCCACCTTCTCCAAGGCGGCCTCCGAATATCCCTGTAGTAATTGGTTGATCTTAATAAAACGATTTCTTTGTTCCTGAATCTTCTCAGAATTATTTTTTAGATATATCCATAACTTTTTTTTGTTTAGGAAGTTCATAACGAAGTTTAAAGATGGACCTGTATAAAAAATCGAAATATAAATCAAACGATAATTGAATTAGTGGATAATATTAATATAACGATAATATTAGTATCCTGCGTAGCTTACTTGTGTTGTCCGACATCGGGTTCCAGATATGGGCAAAAAAGTTAATATTATTCATTTTCTTTTCTTGGTTAAAGCACTTTATCTAAAACGACGAAGTTGACGGGCTTGTCAATAATTCCGAAACAATTTTGTTGATTAATAAAAATGTTAGCTATTACTGAACTCGTCAAGTATATAAGAAAAGCTATTGGGGGAACATTCAGAGATAAACTTGTGCCAAAATAATACGGGTAGCTAATTAATGTTGCACAAGCAAATTGCTAATGATTATTCTGTTGTAACGTAATATGTGAGCTGTTCATAGTTTTGATTTTCGTGTGGTAACTCCTGCTTTTTGGTAAATGCATCTTGAGAGGTAATTAATGAGCATTGACACCCGGCCCGACAATGACAATTCTAAGAAGTATTTTATTGCAACTTTATGTTCATTCGCTCCTTGACAAACAAAGATATTTTAATAGTATAAAAGTTTTATGCTCTGAAATTTAACGACCCCCACTAATGGCAAATCGTATCAATGTTGTAGGTTGTGAGTGTAACAGTGAAAGGTTCGTTGCTATTTTCATTCATTTTGTAATTCGAACTACAGTTAACTTTCAGAGAAATGCTTTATGTAAAATAAAAGTTGAACTGAGCTGAGCGCACTTTATTAGCCCTCCACCTTTATCGGGTCGAATTACGAATTGCCTGGTGAATTACGAATGCACGATGATGGTTAGCAGTTGGCGGATTTAATAATATTTATTACTCAAAATTTTTAAAATAAAAGCGTGAGATAAATAATAATGCATTAATAATAATGGTAATAATAATCATAAGGTTTCGTAACTTATCATACAAAGGATTTAAATTTAAATGGCAGTGGCAAAAAAATCGTGTGGACGACAATTGAGTGAAGTCTATTCTCCGTCTGTTCCTGAATGTCACAAAACTGATTGACGATTGGCAGTGGTCGCTCTGTGTATTTCTTGTACAGTCTCGATGATTCCATTACAAAATATTAATGGCTAATTTAAAGAGTACTTTGCTAGCATTCTACAATTATTATATATTATGTAAAAACACCTTACACATTTAATAGGATTGTTTGCAGTGGTAGAAAATACAAGATAATTTTAAAAGTCAGCCATGAACATGACATAATAATAAGTTACATTTACACTTCATCCCCACCATCACACCGGTCAGTCATCCCTCCCACCGTTTCATTTCATTTATACATGCATTCCTAAAATTACATAAAAAGTAAATAACTTGGAAAACTATGATACAAATAATTATGAACTGTGACGTAGAAAACTCGTCGTAGTAAAAGAAACCTCTTTTTTAAATGATTCAGTTAAATTACAATTACAGTTAAAAAGTACAAAATTACTAAACAGAACTGGTCTCTGAAAATGATAATTCTTAACAAGAGAATTCGCTACACTCCCTCTACTTTCTACGTCCAGGAATGAAGGAGAAATGAGAAGAGTAAAATCGTATACTTACGGAGTAACAATTATTACGGTAATTATTAAAAAATGAAAGTAATAAATAATTAGTGTGAAAATGGATATAAAATGAATACGAAAGAACCCCCTAAGTAAAACAGACTTGGCTTATGTCTAGTCGGAACTTTTGGTCCTTTTCTCCAATGTCCTTTATAGCGATGTCCACTATCGGCAGACGCGCTGCTTTGTCCGTTTGATACGTAATCGTTGTTTTCGCCCATTCTGCCTTCTTCCACTTTTAATGGAAAATCAAGAAAATTAATAAATATTTTCATTTGTGAAGCTTTTTTTTAATTATAAGGTTTTTTATCTTACCCGACACTCATCCTCAGCCACATTGTATCTAGTTCGTTTGGTTCCTCTGGCCGTAAGCTCGAGGTCATTCCAAGACATTAATTTAAGTGCACTTCTATAACTACGCTTTTGAGAATCGTAGTGCGCCGCACTGTTGAAACAGTGGTAAGTGATATTCTGCTCTCCACCCGATGACAGCATTTGAAGGAAGGTCATTTGATTCCCGTCTGTCTTGTACGTCAACTGTAAAAAAAAATTCATTGAGTATAAGGTACAAATGTCAATGAGTTCCAATAAGGAGTTTAATTTTAATAAAATTACCTGGAATCCCTTGCTAAGCTCGGAGAACCACGTATCGCCTGCATCATTCACTTCAGAGGCAGCGGGGCTCATCTCTGAGGTCACATTTGGTCTCGGGTATATGCAAGTGGCCTTGTCCTCCATTCGACAGAAGACGAGGATTGCATCCCTTTCATCGCCTTGATTAGGGTCTATCCAGTATTCGCCTGTATACGTAACCATCAGGAACAAGTGATTATACATCAAGTATTGAAAATGAACTGTTATGTCGGGATTATTTTATTCTCTGATATATAAAAATACCAGAAGGCATTTCTGGATGAGCCATGGCCAGATCTTTGCATGTTTTCGCTGGTGACTTCTTGTCTCCTACTGGCTTCTTAAACTTCTCAAACGTTGTCCTCAATTGTTCATAGGCAGTTAGCACCAATTTACGTCGTTCCTCGTCATTAATTTCCTTGCCCAAAATTTTGTAAGGCTCATCTCCAGCCAGTGGATCAGGTCCCTGTGAAAAAGAAAATTAACGCATTATGAAATTCTCAAATTCACACATTGGAAAATGACAGGAATGATGCATTCATGCCTTAGCTTGTCCTTGTCCCATGAGAGCAGCCAGAGTAGCTGCATCGTATCCCAGTGATTCTCCAGGTGGACCAGGCGGTCCAGGAGGCCCGGCGGGACCTGGAATACCCATCTTTCCGTTTTCACCTGGCGTTCCTCTTGGCCCAGAAGGTCCAATAGGTCCAGGTGGACCCATAATTCCATCGCGACCGGAAGGACCCTTCATTCCAACATCTCCGGGCTTTCCAGGTGGTCCAGGCGGCCCGACTGGACCACGATCTCCATTCATACCCTATAAGCAGCATTATAAAGCATTACACACTTTTGGACCATTTTGGAATTAGAACAAAAAATATTTTGGAATCGATACGGTACCTGTGGACCAGGTAAACCTTGCAAACCAATCAAACCACGATGACCCTTCGCACCCTTTGCACCACCGCCTCCCTTGTCTCCTTTGTCACCTTGCGGTCCTGGAGGACCAGGCTTTCCTCTGCCACCCTACATAAATCGTAACGGTTATTATTTCCATCGTCATTAATATTTGTGAAATGATACCAGGTAAATGAAACGTACCGATGGTCCTTCAACACCTTGAGGTCCTGCTTCACCTTTAGGTCCTCTATCTCCTCCAGCTCCAGGTGGTCCCACGTTACCCGGTGGTCCCTTTAAACAAATATTCCCGAAAATTTAAATTTCCTCTTTTGCTTTTATTATGAAATTTATTTATTTATAATCAACTTACCGGCAATCCTTGTCCTCCCGGCATACCCATCATTCCAGGTGCTCCAGGCGGTCCCTTGTCACCAGGTCTACCTCCAATACCCGGAGGACCGGCCTTACCAGGAGCTCCTTCAGGTCCAGGTTCTCCCATCGCACCTGCGTTTCAAACTTTACGCTGCAATTTAATGCGTCAAGTATTTTGGCAAACAGTCATTTCAAATTGAATGCTTTACGAACCACCAGGTCCCGGGGCTCCCATCATTCCAGGTTCACCACGTTGACCTTCTCCTCCAGGTTTACCTTGTGGGCCAGGTTCTCCCTAAACCATGAAGGCATTATGCAATAATTACGTTAAACTAATCTACAATTACAATCGGTAAACTTACTCCTGCTCCTCTTGGACCTCTTGGTCCAGGTGGTCCGGTTGGACCTGGCATTCCTGGCAAACCACGGTCTCCAGGAGGACCAGATGCACCTTGGAATCGTTTAAAATTACATTTTATGAAGCTTCACTAAAAAACTAATCCACACAGCTAATTTTAGGGCAATTATATTTGGGATACCTGGCTTTCCGACAGCTCCAGCGGGACCTTCAGCACCGCCTTCTCCCTTAGGTCCTTCCGGTCCTGGAGCCCCAGGTGGGCCACCAGGACCTGGCGCACCACCACGTCCGGGTTCTCCACCCTGTCCCTTCATACCTGGCATACCCATTCCTCCTGCAGGACCAGCCATTCCCATCATACCCTTGTGAAGTGAAAGAGAAAAGTGTTTTACTTGTCATTTTCACTCATAAATATAAAATAAATAATTGAATATGACTAATGCTTTACAGGAGGTCCAGCATTTCCAGGTCGACCTGGTGGTCCCTGTGGTCCACCCTCTCCTCTTGGACCTGGTTCTCCTCTGCCACCCTTGCCTCCGTGCAAACCAGGCAAGCCAGGCATACCTATGAAAGTAATAACAATCCGCAATGAGCAAAGATTCTTTCTCAAAGAAGCCTGAAAATAGAGGTCAACGCTTCACCTTGTTCTCCAGGTTTTCCTAAGTTTCCAGGGGCTCCTTGTTCACCCTTCGGTCCTGGCAGTCCTCTCTCTCCCTTGGGACCCAGAGCACCGCCTGCTCCTGGCGGACCGGGGAATCCCTGAAAGTCATTTATTAATGTAGCCGTTGCATGGAAATCGTTACAAGGAATTTGAATCTCCAATGTTAACCTACTTGTAAACCAGGTGGTCCTGAAGGTCCTCTTTCACCTGGCATACCCATGCCTCCCGGCTCACCACCAGCTCCAGGTGGACCTGGATCTCCTCTATCAGCGGGCTCTCCAGGTGGACCTATTGGTCCAATTGGACCTGGAGGACCCTACTCAAAACAAAGAATGAATGAATTCAGTTTTGAAATTTGAAGTCCGTTGGAACTAACACTAAAGTCACAATGATTTAAGTTTACCTTTTCTCCTGGACGTCCCGGTGCTCCAGCTCCTCCCATCATTCCAGGTCCCCCTCTTTCTCCCTTTTCTCCAGGCAATCCAGGCTGACCTCTTCCTCCAGGCAGACCCTGTTACGTGAACGACAACAGAGCCTTTAGAAACACGGCCAGTACTATCGCGTGAAAAATGCGAGTGAAAAGAACATTGTCATCAACTCACCAATAATCCAGGTGGTCCAGCGTGTCCCTTGCCTCCTTTAGGTCCAGGTGGCCCCTATAAACGAGCAAAAACTGTGCAAATTTTCCTTTACTCTACCACTAGGATTTTGGGAATTGACTTACAGTTGGTCCTTCATTGCCCATCATTCCGGGTTCGCCTCTGCCTCCAGGTGGACCTGGTGGTCCGCCGGGACCTCTTTCTCCTGGGAATCCTCTTTCACCTCTGCCACCTCCTTGACCGGGAGCTCCTTGAGGTCCCTGCAAACCACCCTCTCCGTCCTTGCCGGGTAAACCACCCGCTCCCGGTGCTCCGGGCAATCCTTGGAATCCTCTGGGTCCAGGTGGACCTGGCTGACCTCTACCACCTTCCGGTCCCGGTAACCCGGGAGGACCTTGCATTCCCATTCCTCCGTCTTTTCCTGGGTCTCCTCTAGGGCCAGGAGCCCCCATGCCTCCAGGCTCACCATCCTTTCCAGGTTCTCCCTGTTCACAGCAATAAACAAGCAACGTTTTGACTCTTTGTCTTTAAATGCAGTAACACCTTGTCAAAACTAATTAAGTGAAAGTTAATACCCCTAATCCTTTGTCTCCGGGCGGTCCAATTGGTCCAGATAATCCAGGTGGTCCCATCATGCCTTGTTCTCCAGGTTTCCCTTCTCCTCCTGGCAATCCACGGTCTCCGGGTTGTCCAGCCTTTCCAGGCATACCTGGCCTTCCCGCGGGTCCTCGCAATCCCTGCTCACAAATTAAATCAATTAGCGAAAGTAAAAGGAATCCTCAGATGTTTAAACTTGCTTTTGTTGAATCCAGTTTGACGAAATCGCAGCGTTAAATTTAAAAGAACATAAAATTCATTAAGAACAAGTGCTTGTGATAAATCATATTTTCAGTGCAGATCGATGCTGCCTCATAACACTGACCTGTAATCCCGGTGGTCCAGGGCGTCCAGGTTCACCTCCTGCGCCCTTAGGTCCTCCAGGACCTGGTGGACCTCTGTCGCCACCCTGTCCTGTAAGTGGATTCAAATACAGCGATACATTTAGTACAGGCTCTACCCGCATTCATGGATGGATGTGAAAAATATTTTTTTAAACAAACCTTTAGGTCCTGGTGCTCCATCCTGTCCAGGAAGTCCTCTACCTCCAGCCGGGCCTCTTTCTCCGGGTGGTCCGTGTGGTCCGTTTGGTCCTCTCGGACCTGGCTTTCCTCGTTTCCCTGGGGCTCCACCAGCACCGGGCGCTCCTCGAGCACCTGGTTGACCGCCTTCTCCCTTCATTCCTGGCTCTCCTTTACCACCGGGCTCTCCTGGCATTCCCTATCAAGCAATGTGAAGTATTTCAAGGGTAAAGTTCTTTTATGGAAGTTTCACTTGTTTCAGTGGGCACTTACCGGATTTCCCTTTGCTCCACCGGGACCCGGACTTCCAGACAAACCCGGAGGACCTCTGGGACCTGGGAAACCTTGCCCTCCAGGAGCTCCAGCCTGACCAGGTGAACCCTTGTCTCCACCAGCGCCATCTTTTCCAGGTGGTCCCTGTGGACCGGATTCTCCTGGTGCCCCAGGCCTTCCAGCCTCACCTCTAGGACCTTGCAGACCTTGTGAACCTTTGGGACCAACACCTCCTTGATCTCCCTTTCCTCCTGGAGCACCAGGGAAACCGGGTGGTCCAGGTTTGCCGATTCCTCCCTATTTATTTAAATATTTCACAAATTCATCATTTAGACAGGAATAAGGAGTAAAAATAATCTTAACCTTCATTTAGACTTTATTACCGGTAATCCTGGAGGACCTGCGATTCCATCAATACCTCTTAGACCAGGGGGCCCCGGTGGTCCCTCGCGACCTCGTTCTCCTCTTGGTCCACCCATTCCCTGTTACATAATTTTTCATTCTGAATCTTTAATAATTCTTTCGAATAAACCTTTTCTCTGCTTCCAGTTCTTACCATGGGACCCTGTGGTCCTGGAGGTCCAGGCAACCCACCCATACCCTTGTCTCCTGGCCCACCTTGTTCTCCTTTGGCTCCATCCAGACCTGGGAAACCCCTGTGACCTTTCGCCCCGGGTAGACCGGGCATACCTGGCAAACCTCGAGGACCAGGGGGTCCCGCAGGACCTGGGCCGCCAGGTTGACCATCTTCTCCAGGTTCTCCCTGGAACGAAAAACATTATTTTTAAGAAGTGATCAAATTCATTAAGACATAATCATATTCGTAGTGGAATGTTCTTGGTACATCTTTTCCTGGCGGACCAGTCAATCCTCTACCACCTGCGGCACCAGTGGGTCCTCCAGGTCCGGGTTCTCCGGGCTCTCCTCTCATTCCATGAAATCCCTGAGGTCCAGGAGGTCCAGGTGGTCCTACACAAGAAAAAAATAAATTGCAAACATTTGCTGATGTAAAAGTTGCCAAAAATAAATTTCGGCTTACCAGGTGGCCCTCTTGGGCCAACTGGTCCAGTTTGAGCTTGCAGAAACTGAAACGCGTCTGGAGGGGGTGCTTTGTCTCCGGTGCCTTGCGAAGCACTCAACTGACTAATGAATGGGCTAATCTAAAATTAAGTAAATTGGTTTTTGATTTAAAACACCTAATTAAGCTCCAATTATGACATCAAATATTTTGCCATTCTTACGTCTGGTTGTGGGCCGGGTGGACCTGGAGGGCCAGGCTCTCCAGGAAATCCAGCCGATCCGGCGATACCTTCGTCTCCTTTCAATCCTCTCGGTCCGGGACCTCCAGATTCTCCCTGCAAGAACACAAACAAGATCCCAAATTGTCACACTTTCCCCCAGACTATTTCACAACATGGAAGAAAAGCAGAAAGTAGCTAATAACAAGATCAAGCATCACTCACTCTAGGTCCTGGAGGTGCGGTTGACCCTGGTGTATCGAATCCACCGTTTAAGTCTTCATCTATGTAAAATTGGAGTGAAAAATGAAAATTTTAAAAATGCATTTTCTAATGTAAAAAAAATGTTGACAAAAATTTCTGATTCTCTCATACCACTACAGATAGGACAACACTGTCCCAGAGGAATGTACTGCTGGGTGGAACATGCAATCTCGGGACATTCCACGTCATCACAATTCGTATCTGTCATCGCCGTTATTTAATTCACGAACAATACAAAAAATATCATACATTAATGTCGCGATAGTTGCGGTGAAATGGAACGTGAAATGTTCAACAACAAAGAAAGGCATGAACACGCACCTGGACATCCTTCTCTTGAGCATTCCACTTTCCCCCTGGAGCAACGACAAACGGCACACGTGTCTGGCTTCCAGTCTTCTCCGTCTTGGTAAACTCTCCCCTCAAATTGGCAAGTTCTCCGAGTAATCGACTCTGCAGCTGTTTTCATGAACCACACAAAATGTTAACACTTGATGTTTGCGAACCCCACAACACTTTCACAGATTTGGCAAGTAAAGAGAAAGGGATCCACATGAGAATGGTTTTTAAAGAAATACTAAGCAAGAAACCTTCTGATCTCCGCGGAGGCTCTGTCGTCCTGATCGTTGTTTCTATTGGAGCGGGCCTCGGCGTCGTCGTCTGCGCTGCTCCTTGATTTCTCCCTGCACATACAAATTCTCTAGTTAACAGACTTTCACTACAAATCGTGTAATTCCTATAGTTTGTGCAAAATTCTTTTCCTATAGCGCAAAATATGCTCATGGAAAAAGATTTGGTGTAAATTGACGATAAATAAATTTAACCTAATTGCTAACCACATTCATATTCATTATAACCACAACAATGACATTATTAGTGAGTGAGGCAAATACCATGAGTTTTTGGCATTTTTGCAACTGTTGGAAATTGTATTATTTCTATTTGTAAAAAGAAGCTCTACTTTTTCGGTCTTTCACTTCCGGTAACGGTAAGATCTCAATTCCTGCATTACAAAATAACCCAACATGTCACCGGCAAATGTTGCAATTGATATTTTAAAAATATTTGGCTTCATATTTCTCCTCATTCCGGCATTTCCATCTTTGCGGTTTACAATTTCATACTTGGGTGAGCAGATTTTGTGTTCGATATGAATTCATAAAACTGGTCAAAGATTTCAATTTTTTTCCTCCTCATTCTTCGTAATGAGTTACCTACCAGAATAAACTAAAGTGAAATTTTAATCATGCTGAAATCTAAGATAATATTTTCGGGTGAAAATTCAAGCAATTTATTACGGCATATGAAGAAGTGGGCTAAAAATGAAACTTTTTCTTACAACGTTTTAGCAGCTAATTAACTGTGCTATCAAAGTAGGTATGTATGCTATCATGTGAAACAGCGAGTGAGGCTGTATCCAACTCTGGCATGCATTCCAGACATTGATACAATTTTGTCGTCATAAAGAAAAAGATTTTCTTGTTGTTGCCATTAACGACCATTAAAACGACACGAAGGAAAGAGAATTTTCTTGATTGTGACATTATTACTTGCAGCTTGCACCATTTGCAGCATCGAGTCTCCAGAATGTGCCACTGACTGACTTCATTTTCATTCACAAAAAAAGATTAGTGTTATGTAAAGCGACTTGTTTTTTTATTGTGTGCATGGAAGCAAGTCTGCAGTCTGGAAAGCGTAAATGATGGAGAAGGCTCATTTTTTGCTGATAAATCGTCTGGCATTTCCAGAAATGAGCATTTACTATGCTTTAATCGTGGTCATCCTAACTACACTTTTTTGTGTAAATGTGGAATTGAAGTGGAAAGCACATGCGAGATTGCCTGTCATACTTTTTCTTGTTACCGTCACCTCTTGGCCCGATGTCAGTTGCTTCTTTTTTCCAATTCAATTACATCTCATCTCATGACAGGAGATGATCAACATCATGAAAATGGGTGCAGCTAAAAACGCAGGTCAAAGAACCCAAAGACTTTGACCCAATCGCAAACGAAATCAAATCTTTTAACATACATCCTACACACTTCCTCATCCTCGCACACATTATTCTATTGTGTTCAGTAATTAATTGGCCAATTAATAATTATGTGTTTGAGATGCAGCTAATTGTGGGGAGTTGTGAGAAAAGGTTACCCTCGTCATACTCCTCGACGGCGTACTCGTAGTCCTCGTAGGCATTGTAGTCATACTCATTTCCGTTCCCGTTCCCGTTCCCATTCGGTCTTCGAGGGCCTCCTTCGGCCTGGCCGCGGACTGAGATCGGGTTGCATAATGTGAACACAATTAATGTAATAACGAGAGAGCACACTTGCAAGTCTTTCGAATTGCCCATCATCATGCTCCACGAAGGGAATGATGGCTTATCGCTGTGAAATTCGAGGCTCTTCTAAAGCTGCTCTACGACCATTCTCCACGCAGATGAGGATTCTCCTTCCTCATTCTGCTGTCTTGACGAGCAAATTCGCACGTGCTCTCCGCTTTTCCAGTGCCACTTTCCTCTCCCAAGCACTCAAGAGAACCTCTCCTCCCTCCTCCTCCAACCCAACTCAACTTCTGCTCAGCTCACACCAGCTCACCCACCAAAATTCCTTCGTCACGATAATCTGATGAGTTGAGAATGAAACGGAACACAAGCTGCACTCACTTTTGAAAAATAAGATTCACCCCTGCGTCTCTCTCTCCTCGCTTCCCTATTTTAGGCGACACGGAGCAGAACGGGAAACGGAAGAGTGGAAATGGGAAGTGGAGGAGTTGCAACAAGAATGTTATCTATGAAAAGCTTGAAAGTGCACAACAGTCTGAACCAAGACACGCGCCTGTCTTCTCGTCACGGTCGTCTCAAATCAACTATATAAATAGGAATGCTACATACTACTACTTTATGATGACTTTTCGAGAGAAAAAAGAAGACACTAGAGATTTCTATTTGGTTTCGGTTTCAGAATTAAACTTTTCCTTCTTTTTAACGATGCTCACTCATTATTTCGTTGCTGATGCAGGTACTGTTTAAAAAATTAATAAGACGTTAAAATTGTTTAATCTGAGTTGTAATAGACTTTCCCGTCGAATCACCACAGTTACACGAGAAGCGCACAGTTGAAGAATCACCGTTCTCTGTCTTGATATATTTTTCTCCGTGTTCAGTGCAGACGTCGACAACTGAGCGCGTTCGTTCACCACAAAACTCTACTGAAACACGACTGAACACCCAGATCCTTTAATTCCACTAGTCATTTTTCCTCCTTCTCTCTTCTTTTTCAACTTCAGTCAACTGGTTAAAATAAAAGTAGTAAATCGAGAGTCATTTCAAAGACTTTGTCAGTGCAGGAGCGAAGAGCTGAAAATGAGTCAAAGCATGGAGGCCAAATCCCAACGTCTGGAAGGCTGAAGAAAACCATTGGATCATCGCATTGTGTGGAGTGCAGGAGAAAAAAGGGAGAAAAAGTTTCAAAGAAGACGACGATTTTCTTCTTCCCAATTCCATCCCAATGAATGAATGATGAGGAACCACTCAATTCCCTACATCGCACCAAACCATGAATGCATAGACACGTAATATTGAGTATGAAAAAAGGGGAAATGCCACCATCGGTCACTGTAACTGGATCGTGCATAGATTATCGTTTTATTAACAGAACACATTTTTTTCAATCAAGACATGGAAAACGCCAAACATTTATCGCATACATTTTGTATTTGTCAAAAAGTAAAAAAAAGTCCAACCGAGTGACATATAAATGTATCATATTTATTATTCTTTAGATACCTACTTACATGCATTAAAAACGTATCTGATGAGTAAAAGAGTTTCATGCAGTAGTAGTCCAGTGAGTCGCCTCCACAAAAACTTGCATGTTGTATGTAAATACAGGAACGAAAATGTCTCTCGAAGATCTTTCGCAGCCATCGCATCAGCAGCAGCCAGAGCGGAATTAGTTCAAGAAGGAGTCTTCACAGGTTATCGTGAAAAATGCAATATAAAATGCTGTCTTGCAGTTTGCCACATTTCCTCAAAAAGTAAGACAACACACTTTTTTATACCATTTCTCTCCTTTCAGAATGAAAAGCAGTCAAAAACGGGCTGAATGCTGCTCCTGGTGCCACTCTCCTCTTTACTTATTCATGCACAGCTCTTTTGTATCAGTATAATAAAAATATCGATTCCACTATGACTCAATCTCCATTATTACAATTATTATTATTATTACATTAATGTGGTCAGTAAGTTTTTCAGAGCTTTTCAAGACAACGACGAAAGACAACGCAACACATGAGAAAGTAGAATGTCTTCAAAAAACTCACTCATCAAAATTTTTATAATACTTAATCATTTTAGCAGAGATCAACATGCCATTTTTTCAGCCATTCAATCCACTTCCCCTCTGGGAAGGCATGTGCCGGCCACGTTAAAAAAATGTCTCTTTTTAGATACAAAAAATACTGTGAGGCCGCTCACATTTCTTGGCCACTTTATCAATTGGTCAAAAAAGCATTTCACACTTTGCCGATTGCCAACTCAAATAACCATTTTAGTTTTCAAAATCGATTTAGATTATGTAGATCAATGCCAGTCTCAGTTTCCACAACATAATAATTGAAATACTTTCAAAAGCAATTATACCTAACTTGTATAATTATAATACATAATTAAGTGTCAATGACACGTTTCATTTACAGTTTTCTATTTCTTATTTCACGCTTCCGACATTACATACATGTTATTAATGATTAGTCATTTACAGGCTGCAGTAGTGGGGACTAATGTAGTTGGAGATGAACGGACTGCATCATTTCATAACGCACTTCGTTTATCACTATGAAAATCAAATCGCAAAGTATAAATCATCCATTCTAATCATCATCATTATTATCAAGCACAGTGCCGCCCCGTAACTTGAAGTATTACCTAATACCATGCAAGTGAAGTTTTTTATTTTCAGCTCTGTGCAGTTGACAGATGTGATAAAACCACACAGATTCAATAAAAAGTTGCATTTTCCTTTGATTCTCATTTCACTGATGAAAAATTGGTGTTTCGTATTATAGCCTATGATTTATATGGAATGAAAGGAAAATAATGAAATATTTTGTGTCTCGGTAGGGTAAGGTAAGGTGGGACGTGCACGAACATGAAATGCAATGTTCTACAAGGATTTTACACAAATTAATAAATTGAGCATGAATTGATGTGCTTTGAGATATACACAAATGAGGATTTTGAAGAAAAGAAACTTCATTCATAATTAAGGATTTTTTGATTGATTCATTCATTGCGACTCGTCGTCATTCTTGTGTTAACCCAAATGGAGTTTATTTTTGTATAGTTAGTGCCCTATATTGCCACTTTTATTACAGCTTCTTTTCAACATCAGGAAGCAATCGCCAGTTGGAAGAGAATGGGTGTGGGTTCTGTCGCATAATGAATTCTGCTTACAAACTCGTCAACTAGTAATATTAATGGTAATCATGTATTTCCATTTCCTTGTAGGTAGGTGTAATTTCCAGTTTCCAATGTAAAGCTTCTTTGTGGAGTGGTGCGAAGGAAGACTGAAAAGTGGAAGAGGCAATTGTTACACTCTCCCAAGTTGCTGCACGATTCCCGACTTTTTCTTGGGTTTTCAACTTTTGCTCCATGAGCTACTTTACTTGGTCTATCTGAAATTATCTAATTTTCTTGTATGTAGGTCAGCTCACTTGGGTAAAGAGACGAAGAGAAAAATACGATCAGACTTTCCCTAACACTGGTTTCATATTTTGCTCCAGTCGCATTGAGTGGAGAGCATTAGTAAAATAATGAGAGTGAGTGACTGAGTGAGAGGAGGCAACCACCAGGCAGCAGCCTCAATTCCACATGAGCCCAAGTCGGGCTCCAGATGATACTCCATGCAAGTGCTCACCTCGCTCTCAGTGAGAAGTCCCAGCTTTCTTTCTTCTTCCATCCACCTTATTTTCTTTTCGCCAATCAACTCAAATGGAACTTCAATCAAAGGCTTCATGCCAATTAAGTATTATGCCATACAATATTTCCGTATTAGTTTCCCGTGGCAATAATACCTCGTACTTACTAATAATGCTTCCAACTCTTCCCAACTTCATTTTCTCATTCTCTCCACCAACCCGCAAAAAGCAATATGCAAATTCACTCTTCTCAGCTCAACTCAAGCCAAACTGAGTTCAACCTGTTGATAAATTGAGAGCTGACTGAGTCGAGCTGCTCTTTCAAGCCCTAACTCAACTCCAGCTAACTGAACTGAGCGGAGCGTGATGAAAGTGCTTTTTATTATTACTTTTTTATTCCTTCCTCCAGCACAGCGCCAATAAATTGATCATTATTACTAGATTTCCGCGAACTGTATTTTTATGCTTTTTTTCATCGAATAACTCGAATCCCCTCGCCTCATGTAATATTCGGAGCGCTTCCCTTGTCCCCAACTCCAGCCGCAGCCCATGCTCATTTTTTTTCTCCCAGGCGCATTTCTTTGTCTTCTTCTCTCCAAACGACATCAACATCAACTTCGGTGACGATCATGATGTGATAAGAACACGTGCTGCTCCACTTGTACGCCATTTCATTTATTATTTTGCATTTTTTAATGCTTTCACAACCTCAACCTCACAACCTGCTTTGTACTTAACTCATCTTTTCTTCAAAACCAAGCCACTTCCGTATCTTGTTCATCTTGGGAATAAAACTGCAAAAGGTAACAACGAGAGGCGTAGAAAAGGAGAAAAAGCGTTGAAAATCGATAGCTCAGGTTGTCAACGACTGGACTGATAAAGATGAATGTGAGTAGTAACGTATTACCTACATGCATATTAAATAGCTTCGTAATTTATAATGGAAGGTTGAATTGTCAGGTAGATTTTGGGAAAATATCCCGAGTTCATAGACATCAAAACATGAAGGTGAAAAATAACACTTTTTTTTATTAATGATTAACAGGCTAAAGTTTCTCTCCTGTCAGAAAAAAAGCCAACAGGATTGAGAAAATTAAGATTCAATTGCTCCAATTTTTTTTCTCATCTCCTCAACTTTTGTAGTAAATGCAGGCAACAACAATATGATACAAAAGAGGAAAGGGAAAGGAGCCGTAAATAGATGAAAAACAGGAGTGAGCACATTTTCACATTTTGCCTTTTCCTTTCTACGGCTGCAGCAGTCAAAAAGTTTTGGTGTGTGGTGAGCTTGATGGGGATTTAGAATGTGACTATGAGTGGAGAAGAAAATAATTCCACCTGTTTCCTTTCAATAGCATATTATTTTGTAGGAGTGACGACCAGGTCCGTATGAGGTAAACAGAGAAATTGTGGTTAGCATCCCTTTTAAATATTAAATACGCACTTACCTCCTAGAGACAGCTTCCAGTTTGAATGCTCACAAGGTAATGATGGCAGGTGTAACGCACCGAAAATTGTCAAACCAATTCGATGCCAACAGACGGATGGTAATCAAATTGCTACAAATAAGAATGTCCGTTAGTGTAAAGTCCATGAAGATTTTAAAAACGGCCTCATTCAAGGCTGGTACCTTTCCCACTCATCTAACCGAATCAGAATACCCCAGAAAATTACTTGACTAGAAAAATTGGCGTGCTACACCTACCTTTGCTACCTTGTCAGTGTAAATTTGTTGGGCTAATGAAGTAAAATTTAGAGAAAGCAGAGCAGAGTTAAAATGGAGAGAAAAGAGAGAAAGAAAGAGCGAAAGAAGTGAAAAGTCTTGACTCGGCGTGGCTGTTTTTTGTTTCTCCGGAAGCGTTAGATCTAATTTTGAAGCTTTGATGTAAACGCAATTACACGGCTTCCTTGTTAAAAAGTATGTCGCTGTAGAGAGACCCTCAATTAAACGTAACAGACTTATTTGTCGGTTAGAGCGAACTATCTAAGTAATTCAATTGTTCCCCACCTGACCCTCCGTCCGTCGCCGCAAGAGCAACCACTTTGTCATTCACTCGAAACCTCTTGGCAACGTTACGTGAGAGACGTGATTGTATTCTAGAGCTGGCATACAAACACAATTTTTCCCTCACCACCTCTCATCTTTCCCTTTTCTTCCATATCAAAATATTTTCTCTGCTTTGTCTACACGCGTTCACGTTCGGGCATTTCTCAAAGACATATTGACGACAAGGAAGGAGGTAAAAAGAGAAAAAGTGAAAGCAAGCAACGACCCACAAAATGGATGTAGAATAAAGCTCTGCTCTTCTGTCACCAGTAAAACATGTTTTCGATGTGACAAATTCACAACGACTGAATAAAGTACCGTGTTATTATTGAACTTCATAAACAATATTCATCGCTTTCCTTTCAACTTCGCATTTCTACATCCTATTTTTTATATTTTATTCGATTATCACCAAAACACACCTAACGGTTCGGCAACTGGGATCTACACTTTTTGCCATTCTTGTTTTTACAAGAAAATCTAAACGGTTCACGAAGTTGCTTCATTTCCACCAATTCTTGACATGCCTCAACATTCGCATTCTGATTCTCATTCGAATTCTCATACGCTATAGTAGTTTACACGCAAGTTACAAATCAAAATGCTTCCATCTTTCCCTTTTTATTCCATGAATGTTTTTGCACCATTCCCGTCCGCATCGTCATTTTAGCATTTTTGAGATCAGCTCATGTGAACTCTTCAAACTCGATATAAAATCTCTTCTTACGAGGACAGAGAACAAAAGCAGTGTGCAATAATCTTCTTTTGGGTTTATTTAACGAAACCAGACACAATATTTTATGTGGAGGAAAAACTAAAACAGAGAGTATTAAATACATAAGTATAACATAAAAAGCAGAATATTTTTTGTTCAGGTGAATCCTATCAGTGAAAGGCATTTTCCAGTGAGATTGGGGAGGGTCTCATCCGAGGAAGATGCTTTTCTCCACGAGACGAGAGGCGTAGCTGGTGTTATTTTTAACGATGTCTGAATCCTATAGAACGACGAATGAGGGAAGAAAAAGGCTTCTTGCTGCTTCACACATGGGGAAAAGTTTGATAGCGGAAAATGTGCAAGCATTAAAATCAATATAGACTTACGTGTTTAGTATGACCTGACCTTTTCTCTGGATGAGAAGGTAACTTAAGAACAATTCTCGAGCTGAGCTCTTCACTTTTACCCCTTTACCACTTTCTTGCTGCCGTGATGGCCTAAATCCCGATGAGTGCCTTGTCTGATAATCATAATAATAAGAGGATGGATGTTCAGGAGAGACAAGACAAAACGTCTGATTTTCTCAAAACAAGCCACTCCGTCACAAATGAATTATTAAGGAATAAAATGACATCCTCTTGGCATTGGTTTGTTGAAACGGTTACTGATCCGTGATGTGAGAATGCAGATGCTGAGACTGGTGCGGTGATGTCGATGATGATGTGAGGACCAGAGATGTGAGACAGAGATTGTGTTGTAGATCTCATGATATGTATTCAATTTTCTAATCTAATAGGAAATTTTGCTTTTACGGATGGATTGACGCACAGAGATGAGAAGCGTGAAGCCTCTTGTCAGCTACTTGAGCTCGCCTCTGCTTGAATCGAGTTATTGCTTCTGTCATTAGACCCCACTTCTCATCACTCCATGAGAATGCGAGCGAAGTAAATGAAAGCAATTGAAAAGAATAAAGCAGAGGGTCATAAAGCAATTAGACTGAGTGAGTGTCCTATTTATAAAATATTACAAAATCATACATAATACGCTCTGGCATTGCTTTTTAGCCTCGAGGTGTCTCATTACGTCAACTTCGCTACGTACGTAAGCACAATGACTGGAAGAGCGGTGGCAGTGGAGTTCATGGAAATGATTGTCTCCTCGCATAAATGTCGCTTTCCCTTCCTCCTTCATCACTCTCTCGCGAAGTGAAAGGAGAAAGTTCCAAGTCTCCTTCTTTTCTCCTCTCGCTCTACCAACTGTTTTCTCTAATTTCGTGATGCGATGCTTTCCGATCTGATGACAGAAGTACAAGTCAGAGAAAATGTAAAATCCGAATCTGATTCCCTTCGCCCGACTCTTTTGTTGCATTATCACATCCTTTTCCATCTGATTTCTCTCTGGAACGAAACGAGAGTTTCCCACTTCTCACCGGATATTTCTCGCCATTCCTCCTTTCTTCAACTTTCTTTCTCTCCACATTTGCGTAAACTCACCCAATTCTGAGCTGTATGTACATTTGCGGAGTCAGCTTACCAGAAAACAATGACTGTCGCTCCTTTTTACAATATTCTACTGCTCACCAGTCAATTCCCCTTTATCATCGTCTCTATCATCACTTTCCATACATACGGATAAAATCGATGGTTTAGAACTCAATCTCAATCTGGATTTTCTCCCTGCGTTCTTCTGCTCACTTGTAGTGAAAACGCACACTGAATATTGAAAATCACATTAACAAACTCAAAATCAGTTTCGCTTCACTTTTTTCCAACTGGGACAAGCAACTCTCATTCCATACGACATCCGTCTCATCCCCATTGTTATCGTTCCACAAGAAGAGCAGCGAAGCTGGAGCTGGATAATTGTGCCTATGTTTTGGAAAACAATGGGATCAATTGACAAAGAGGGAATGAGGCAGCTTTCGCAAAGCAGTGAAGGCTATAGGTTTTCAAGGTAGTAAAATGGTATGTAATCACTCACTCCTCTCATCTCATCAAATCTTTCTTGCTTTTAATTTTACTCCGTCTTTCTTCCACCCTCTGCCTCGCGCTTAAGGGGAAAAATAAGTAAATAGTGAAAAGCTCATAAAAAGCGAATTGTTAATCGCAAACAAAGGCGTGATTAGCATATCGTCAAGATCGTTACCACCAGGCAGGATGTGGTTGGAAAGTACAGCCCCTCGTAAAATGCGTTTTTACAGCTTGATATAAAAAGTGGAAGAGAGGTGTTTTTCTCATCATTAAATCCGAACCGTAACAACAACAAGAAGAGGCTGCTCATTTCTCTCGTGTTGTGTTCTGGGGTGCTCGTAAAAATTTTGTTGTAAGTACGTGCACAGGTAGCAGTGACATGATAGCGATTTAGTGGATGCGGAAGTTGCGAATAAAATGAGAATGGAAGAGAAAACTCATCTTTATTAATCATTATCTTGAAGATGAGTTCCCCGTGCCCAATTTATTTTCTTATCATCACCACACTCATAACTTTACTTTTACAGACAAGACGAGAGAAAAATAGGTTACCTCCGCCTTCATTTTAACGACTTGCCAACATTTCTTATTGCGTTGTATTCCCATTTTTCAGCGCTCCCACACAAGGATTTTCGCCTCCGGAGTCTGCCTTTCTCCGGGTTTGTGTTGAAATTTGTAGTAGATTGAGAAAAGGCGACATTTCCATAATGCACTGAATCTGGCTAACTGACGACAGATGGGAAATTGGAGCGAAACCTCTTGTAACTATCATCTAATCTAATTTTAAGTTAAAATCCTTTTGTTTCAAGTTGAGCATTGTCTGTATTATTGTGTTGGATGTGACGAGCAGTTTTAACGCGACTTCCTTCCTAATGACTCCTACGGAAACTGAAACCACTATCGGGGAAAGTAAAACAAATGTAGAATTCCGCGAATAAGCTCGATTAATTGTAGCTGATGAGCCCAAATAATAAGCTGGCTGTCTCTTGAAACCGAGAACTCTCAGCCAGAGGATGCTTCAATCTATTCAAATCTGATTCCGAATTATCTGACTGAATTGAGTGAATGAGACGTAATTTAATACAAGATGTAATCCTTCAAAGACTCCCAGATTGAAACCTTCTCGACAACGTGATTAAATTGGCATTTATTTCGCTAACAGCTTCCACCCAAGCACAAGTTTTTGAGCTTTGTAATAGCCGCACATCGCAGTTGCATTGTCCATGTTGAAAAAATGTTGACTTGATGTCATAAATAGAAAGATAATTATTTTAGAGGAGAATCGTGTCCTGGAATCACGCTCAGTGACTCTTTTCTAAGTCAAACCAAGGTGACACCGACATTCAGCAGCCTGCTTGTAGATATGATGTTTGTCGCCAATTTTATTATTAGCATTATTACAGCAGTGGTGGTGAACTGCTGTAAGCAAGTAAAATCCTTTCCCTTCTCCAATTACATGCGATTGCGATCACTTGAGACGGATAAGTTTACATTTCAATTGCGACTAATTGCAATTTCCTCGTTCCATTCCTTTCGACTAGCACGAATCAGCTCACCTTTTCTCTTCTCTCCGCATCTTCCTAAAATGAACACTTTAATTGCTCAACTTTCTTTTTCCCCACATAATTATCTGACTGAATCAACTCCGCATGGTTTGCAACTAAAAAAGGAGGAGCGTCGTAAACCGGAAAGCCTTTCAGCAGCAGGCAGCATTCACCCGACGTCAGATTTATTACGCTCCAGCAGGCGACAAGGAAACTGCAAAAGCGGAAGGAAAGGAACTTGCTAATTTTATTTTGCACCTTTCTTCACCGGAGCCGCGAAATCAGTGACAGGAATGGCAATGCAATGAAAGCTGAGCTACACGAGCTCATGTGAAATCGCGGATTGGAGCAAAGGGAAAGCAAAAGAGTTTTTATTTGTCTGAGCCTGGCTGTGACACGGAAGCAAAGGCAAACCAAGTTTTTCAGACTAAGCAGGGCTCAGCTTGTTTGAGTGAGCAGAATGTAGTGAAAGTCGGATCGCAAAGGAGAATGCAACAAGAGACCAGATTGAATAATTTGCACAAGGCTCATGACATTTATTTATGCATGCATAACATGCTTATGTAAGATCTGTGTCTGGCGGTTGCTTAATGCTTTGTGTGGTGGTCGTCTTCTTCTTGGTAAATGGCGCTTCGTTTGTTTCTTGCAATTGCAGGACAGATTAAGTGACTGGATGGGATAGTAGAGTCTGATCAGACAATTAACAAAAATTATTGAAGAATGGAGTCAGTGCTATTAATTAAAAAATACAGCAAAGTCAGATTATTGAGACCAAAGTCGGAGAATGCAAGTGACTGACAACTGACGAGACCAGCTTAAATATTTGGTGCTGTTTATACTCGACTGGTTCTTAATGAACAATTATTATAAAAATCATTTACTTATTGCATTTCTTCATTTACCCCACTGTTAAGCTTACTCATCTTACGTTTACAAATACCATTGCACAATGTAATTTAAACGGAACGGATAGACTGAACAAATTGTGTACCTGAATATGGGAAAAATTTGATGTTTCTATGTTAATGTTTTACAATAAACAATAATTTGAATGAGATGCACATTTACATAGAAATAATATATAAATAAAATTGGCCAATACCTTAAATAGGTATGCAAATGAGGTTTTAGGTTTAAAGGTAGGCCAAACTTCGCTATATTTCATATGTTAATGCAGTTAGCCTCAAGCATGCATGCATTCACTGCACAGGTCTTTGGCGATCTTTTATTATGACAACCTTTCTCCATCCACCCCGGATCCAATCATCCGCCTTCGTTTCCTCCTTTTCCTCCATCATTATTGTGGCCTTTCTACCTGTGTACCTGTCCGTTATCGGTGGGTGTCCCACTCCCATTAGAAAGACGGGCATTTACAGCATCATGGTGGTAAAGGGACGCTGAAGTTGATGCTGGGTGATACCACTTCCTGAAATCAAGTCACCACACGCAGTTTAGTTACTCACAACCTGTTCTACTCCACTAACTCCACTACTACGTACTACAAAACGAATCTTGACTCGTTTTACCACAAACAAAATCTTACAAGAAGTTGCCGTTGCCGTTTTTACTACGAAGATGACGACGAAGCAGGGAAACTGCCTGAGCCTGACTCTTGTTTGTGGCTGACTCAGAACTCCGACTTGCTATTAGTAGAGGAGTAAACATGCACACAGACTTCATACTTCGCATCTCTTCTCAGCTGTGAACATACTTCCCATTTCGCTCTCCTCACTAAAACCTTCCTCGCACATCACTTTTACGGTTACAGAGTTTCCAAACCCAATTAGCTCTGTTGTTACTTGCCCCCTACTACCATTTTCTCTTCCCTCCTTTACATTACATACATTTTCCCTCGAAATAGTTTCAACAATTTAATTTCACCAGACTACAAAATTAAGCTCAGTCGAGTTGTTGAAAGACTTCCGGTTATTTTTGGGTGGGTTTCTCGAATCCACTTCAGTCCAATTTAAAAATAATAGTTTTAACAATAATGGGACTAGTTACAATAAGCGAATGGAAGTATTGAGAATTTAAAGTCACTAACGACAGAGGGAGGAGGGACTCAAGTTTTTTACAACATTTTTAATACGTAGGCTCTTCGCAAGCTCAGCCCCCCTCGAAAAGGAAGGAGAAAGTGGTAAGTTGTGTGTAGATTTTCAATTATTTCAATTCGTTTCATTTCTCTCTTACTAAGTTCAATTCAGTTTTTATTGTGGATTGCGTACACCTTTTCTTTCCCATTCAGTTGACTGACATGTATTATTTAATCATTTTTGTTTGTCTTCCAGTTTCCCTGATTCGCAAGTTTTCCAGTCTCTTCCTGGATTGTATTTATTTCCGTCTTCCAAAGTTCCGAGCACCATCCTAACTCTAACCAAAGAAAGGTAGTTTCAGTTTCCAAAGCGTTCAAGTGTGTATTAAATTGAAATGAAAGTTATCGTTAAGCTTAACTAATTCAGTTTTGTGTTGGATTTCTACGATAGTTGACGCCCAGTAGGATTGGGTAAAGCGAGAGAAGGGGCAAAATGAGGGCAGCTCTGGGCTGGACGTTCCTCCTCCTGGCGTTAAGCCTTGTGGCTGTAGACGCACAGGTTATTAACTACAATTAACGAATTTAACTAAACACTAAAATAAATGAATCTGTTTTTGTCATAACAAACATTTTTATAAATTTTAAACTCTCTCCTGTTAATTAGGGTTTGAAGTATGGAGTAATCAGGATCTCAGTAGCTCAAGACGGAAGCCAAGTCTCGGATAACACAACTCAAGAGTTTTGTTTTACTTTTGCGAAGAATTTGTTTGATATTCCTTTGAAACCAGAGGTTTGTAAAAACGAGATACTCTTATAAATTTTCCCGAGTAATATTTTCTACATTGTCATTAAATTGGTTTTCAAATTTTTAGAAATCTTATGGAATCGTTGACGCTACGAATGTTATCTTGTGCAATGACAGCTCCACCACGACACCTGCCCCAGTGTCACTGGAAAATGGAACTTTGCTCCTCTTCCGACGGGAAGATAATTGCTCACTAATTGAATACATAAAATATACCAAGGTTTGTATCAGCATCCAGTCCAGTATGTACCTTTAAAATATTATCACACTAATATAAGAAGAATTTCAATTACTTTGAATTTCAGGAAAGCCATGCAGTAGGATTTTTAATTTACCCTTATCCTAGTGAGACATTAAACGATAATCATGACTTAGAAATATTTGGTGCAATTGGCAATCACACTCTTGGAGAATTAAAGGTTTGTATCTTAATACTTTTAAAATTTAGGTTATAATTTGAGATCTTCAAAATGATAAATGCTTAACTTATTATAAATTATGATAAATTATTATGAATTATGGTAAATTATGATTTTTTCCTCTTATCTTGGACAGAAATCCATTGCAGAGTGGAAAAATGAACTGAACGTGCAGTTATACACAGTTGACGATTCCATCTTTGGTGGCAGCATAATATTCCTGTGGCTAACGGCCTGCTTTTGTGTTGCGATCGGATCTTTGACTGGGCCCTATCAAGATTTACAAAGGTAATTTGTTGTTAATGTGGCAACTGTGATTGATTAATTCCTAGTAAAAATGAATAATACTATCTCAATTTCCTCAGCACAAGCAGCCGCCAACAGATTTTGGAAGGTACGAGCACTACCAGCAGTGAACCTAAAAATGTGCAAGTCAATTTCACTGTGACATTGGTAATGACGCTGGTGGTGTTCATTACGGCAACTCTGTTACTCCTCTACTTCTTCTATCAATACCTGGGTACATCAACTATAGATTAGATACAAAAGATAACTTTTTAGTTCAATGATCGCAATTTACTTACAATTGCAGAAATGCTAAAAGTTACGTTTTCTTTTTATTCAACAGTTTACTTCTTCATGGGGGTTTTCTGTTTTGCGTCGGGACGGGCAACTTACGAAATTTTGAATCAAATCGCTCACCTTATGAAGTTTGATGCATGCGCACCACGGTAATAATCAATGAGTCTCTTTAAGTAATAATAATGGTAATTTTGACTTGACGAAATATAAACAAAACTGAGTTTATTTTTTATTGAATATAGTATTCGAGGATGTGGTGTCCACCGAATCTTCCTTGCAATTCTCTGTTTAACACTTCCCATTCTCTGGTTCATATTTCGACATAACAGTAACATCTGGATTTTACAAGATCTTCTCGGAATCTGTTTCTGGTATTTACAAGTTAAAAAAATATGACAAAATTCATTCATAGATTTTATTTAAATTCACTAATGACATTTTTTAATTCTTCAACAGCATCCACATCATTCAAACGTTGCGAATTCCCAATCTTCAAATTTGCACGGTGCTGCTCTCTCTGCTCTTTATCTATGACGTATTCTTTGTATTCATAACCCCATACTTTACATCGGTAGCGCATAAATTATATAAAACACCTATTATTATATACTTATAAATATTATACTTAATGATCATGGTCAAAATTTTGAATCACGTATGGCAATTTACAGAATGGCAAAAGTGTAATGGTCGAAGTGGCAACAGGTGGTAACTCTGGCGAAGCACTGCCCTTGTTAATTAAATTTCCACGATCACCGGGACCTGCGGCATGCAGCATGCAACAGTCATATTCCCTACTCGGATTCGGAGACATCATTGTTCCAGGGTTCTTAGTCTGCTTCGCTCACTCTTTCGATATCATTCGGGGTGACAAACTCAGACCTTATTTCATCGTGACCATGATTGGTAAACTGCCACTGAAAAATTGCACACATTACCTTTACTAATTGACTTGTTTGTACTTAACATGTTTTGATTGTTCTGATAATTGTAGGATATGTCATTGGATTAGCGATCGCGTTCGTCGCTCTCTTTGTTAGCCAGACTGGGCAACCTGCGCTCCTCTACATTGTCCCTTGCACTCTGATCGCCATTTCAGTGGCTGGATTGATCCGAAAACAATTCCGTGAGTTATGGCGTGGATCAATAACCATCACAGAAGTTGAGCCATAGTTGAACATTTAATGTCTCTGACGGAACCAAAGCATTCAGTGAGGCGGCTTGACAGAATTTATCCCCTTGTATTTGTAATTATTTTACCTCTTGAGTTATTTATGTATCATACTACTAAATTGGTGTTTGGTGTCTTCAAGTAATTCCCACCCAAAGCTAAATTCCCTGTCTGCCTATTCTCAAACAGTATGCAAAATTCTTAAATATTAAATCAAATGAATCTTACCCGGCTTTACATGTACCAAGAGAATGAAAGTCGCTAATTTAAAATCCCATCGCTTTAAAATTGGACGGAGAAAACTGGGTAAATTGAGTGACCAATTCAATATCAATTATAAATGATTTCAAATGCAAAAGCTAATTAAAATATGATGGCTGCTACTGACATAGTGGAGGTGCAAAGCCCTGCTACTCTATGATATTGCCAATCCATGCCAATTTATAACCTTTTGTGAATTTGGTGGGCACTACTGAATTCAAGAGGTCAAATTACCTATAAATTGACATGAATTTTAGCAATCCTAGAGTAGCGGGTTTGCACTTCCATCCTGATACTTTAATCGATAGTACAGTTAGGAAATTTAGAAACTACAATAATTTATATAGCATGTAATTGCATGATTTTTTATATAATATCTAATTAATATCATATGCGTAATTAACTTAACCTAATTGTAAGACGATTTTCAAAAATGTTTATGGTAATTCAACCAAGACTTGAATAATCGATGAATGACTGGTAAATCAAGAATCTTGCCATATTGAAGTGTATTGAAAATTATTTGGTTAATTCCAAAGCTGAATGAATGAGGTGACAAGATGCTCGTTGGACTTTAAATACTATTTTTAATTATTGTTTCCGTTTATTTAAATTGTTTATTACTCATTATACTAAATATACGTCTATTCTTTAAATTATTATATTTACAACTAGAATGATATCCTGTAGTAGTACAATTACGATTGATGGTAGATGATAATTAAATTAGGTGAAACTGAAACGAAACGGCGCACTCAAGTACCGTAGCGTGAAACTCAAACTAAACAGCGAGTACTTAATTACATACGTGATGTAGCCACAGTTGTTTATGACACGTGAGCTTGTTCGTTCGTACCTTTGTCGTCTTTCCTTTATCCTGGTCGAATAGAAACGTTTATTCTTAATTACACACTTTAAATTAAACGCTGGTTATACTCAGAGGAACACAGTAGTATTATTGAGCGATGATTATCGATTGATTAAAATGTGTATTATAAAATATATTGCGTACTGTACAGAATGAATTTACTATTTAATTAATTAATTATTTCCACTACTGTAGAGGTAGAGGTTTCAACTCCAAGATATAAACACCATATTAAATTATTTTTCTTTTCTGTGGGATATTCATGCCGGGTTGAAGTTGAGATGTGAGGGCAAGGGATAACTACAACCATTAATTTGAGTGATTGCTTGATACTAAAGAGCAACACTGTTAAACCAAATGATAATAAATAAGATAACTGATACTTAAGCATTAAAACATAACAAATAATGAATTCAGCTATTCGTAGCAGAGCTCATTCATCAATCATTGTTAGCTTTGTGTATGTTATAATGATTAAAAATGTATGTGCTGTGGTAATTAATTACAAACTTTTATCAGAATAAATTAAACTAACAAAATGCGTATAAAATTTTGTGGTTAGTTTAAGTAAAATGGCAGCAAGTTGTAGGATGTTGCTTTCTTTGTTATAACTTTAGAATTCTACATTTATTACAGTTATTAAGAAATTATACTTTTCTCTTTTGTTTCAAACTAATTCAACATGTTTTAAAATATGGTTTTAATTTAATGATATAGTGACAAGTATAAGAGCATTATTAAAATGTTTCTGGAGTAGCTCGAAACGACTCTCCACATAAATGTGTCATATCAGTGACTAAGTCTTACTGTAGAATTTAGTAAGTTCACACAATGTATTGAAAAGTGATTACTAATTAGGAAACGAATATTAAGTAAGAAGATCGGTGTAAGTAAAATGGTGTAATGTACATAAACGATTTCTTTTTATATTTATATGTGTAACATGATTCCATCATAAATAACTTTTAGGCAAGTCCCTGATTTTTATCTTGATCAGGTTAAGATTGCAACTATAAAATGAACCTAATTGCCATGCATATTATAAGGTTACAGAGTATTAGATAATTAAGATCTAGATTTCAGCAGGAAGCAACTTTAGATTTGGTTCATAAAAAACTGAATTTAGACTGTTTGCTCTGGTCATTATTAGTTAGTTATTGTGGCTCTTGTTCAGTCGCAGCGTAACTAACAGCGGTTGCAATCAATCTGTACAATGTACTATTTGATAATAACTTTGACCGAAAATCGAATTTCACTCTGTAAATCTACCGACATGCTACAAAATATGTCATGAATAATTTATTGCACACTTTTCGTTCGTACATGAGAGAATTCACGTCGAACCTGATAACATTAGAGAATGTCGTTAATTAATTAGAGTTTCGTATGTGTAGTCCGTTAGCCGTCGTGTACCTTTCTCAATTTGGTACGAACGCCATTAATTATACAACTATTTTAATTGGTGTTTCTGGTCTTACTCTGGAATCAATTAAATGATTATATTCCCATTCTATTTATTGCATGAGGTAGTGGACGAGCAGCTAATTGAGTAGAAACACAATGATGAATAATTGTAAATGTAATGAGTACCGAATATTAGGCGAGGGCGAACCATGTTTGAGATGGTTTCATTTGTATATTATGATTATGGTAAAAGTGGACAGAATATGAAATAAACCAAATATCATTCGTCTCACCATTTGATTCTCTCTCTTCTTTTATGGTTAAATGGAGTTAGCGGGTGTTGTGGGTAGGTGACTTTGTTATTTGAACGTGTGCACTCGTGCCAAAGTTAAATAAAACGTAATTAAAAATGTCAACGATTTTTCTAGTTATTTGTTTCATATATTCATTCATCATACCGACATTGTCATTTCATGAGCTCCCGTTCGGTACTGGAGCAGAGGATGACGAGAACAACGTAAGCTTTCATTTATAGTTAAATTGAAGTAGCCGAAACTGAGCAATTACTAAAAATATTACAAGTGTGGACATCTATATATTTAAAAAAGTTTCCCCAGTCATCGCTGCTTTCTGATACCGAAACCTCAAATTTTATTGCTGACCTGAGCGCCATCAAGTCAACGAGGCAGGACCCCGAGGTAAAAAAGTTTCCATTGAGTTACAAAGTGCGTGAGGATTCCATGATTCTTAAAACTAATTTGCACCCATGCATTACTAGGACGTGGAAATGTTTTTGAGTTCTGGCCCAATGCTGGCTCCAGACATTATCATGAAGCAATTTGTTGACTCCAGAGTGTCACTGGTGAACATGGAAGAGCTTCAGAAATTGAAGGGCAGCCAAGCCAATTTAACAGGCGCGGATATGCAAGTAGAAGATGACGAAGAAGATGAAGAAGGTATGGGCATGGACATTCTATCTGACGACCTTACAGACGGGTTTGGGTTCGACCCGAGAGAAAATTCCATTTTCCCCCAAAACTCTTCTCACAGCAGCTATTTGCTAAAGAATAACAATAACGCTTGCCACAGAAGGTACCTACTTAATTGAGCATTAAAACAATGGGCGACCTAAATACATAAATGATTAAATAATTAGGAAGCACATAAAAAACTCGGAACCTGATCATATTTAATATATAGAATGGTTGGCTCACTTGGCGGATTCAACATGAGTTTTGAGCAAGACTGCGTTATTCTGATAGAGTCCCCAAATGTAGACGCCAGACTCACTTTCTCTTGCTCTCCAGTTCCACTGGGCGACTGCTCCACACACAAAGACTCCTTAACAATCAATCTGCTGGGAGATACGACATTCAAACAGAATTCTTTCTTGTACTGCGGCCGGAACGCGAAAATACGGGCGAACTCGCTCAAAAATAAATTGGCCATTCGTATCAAACGCATGGCGTCTAGCCCAGTGTCCACATTCTGCACATTTTATTCGAGAAAACATCGGGAAATTGATTTAGAAGATCCATCTGTTAACTGCGGACAACTTGGGAGAACCGCAAGGGTAAATCTCAATATTGAGTGTATTAAAGCCGTCTGAGTTTGGAAGGAAAGGAAATGATTATAGGAAGTGTATCTCTTTTCTCTTTAAAGATAATTGGCGGCCGCAGAGTTCCTCCAGGGCTATTTCCATGGGCAGTGCAACTGGACATCACCAGAACGGACGGAAGTCAAACTGGATGCACCGGCTCGATTGTCGCGCCTCTCTATGTTCTAACGGCAGCGCACTGCATGAAGCGTGCAGAATCCGTCAGTGCATTCATGGGTGGCACCGACCGATTTGACCTTCGAGGAACAGAGCTCCTTATTCAAGTAAGTCTTAAGCGATTATATTTCATAACGGTTGCCGATAAACGGATTAAAATGAATTATTTCTTTATTAGGCAGAAAAATACATACTGCACAGGAGATGGAGTTCGAAAACCCTGATAGCTGACATTGCATTGGTCAAATTGACACATCCTATTGAATACGCAGAAGGCATTGCTCCGATCTGCCTCCCGGAAGGGAAAATGCTTGGGGAGGATTTCAGTGGGAAAAGAGCCGTTGCATTGGGCTGGGGTCGCACCGAAACCAAGAAGAAGGCCCCGAGGAGACTGTTCCGTATCAAACTGCCGCTCATGACTGACACCACTTGCAAACGAGTTTACCGACGATTCTACATCCCTAAAATGATGATGTGCACGGACTCGAAGAAAAACGCAGCCATTTGCTACGGAAATGACACGAACCATGAAACTCTGCAATCTGCGCCGGCAAACTCCTTATGTTAGATAACATCACATTTACATTCAATTAGTGAGGGCGTGGGCCACTCGCTGAGGTTTGGGTGTAGCGTGATGTCTGCTGTGAAGCGCAGGTTGCAGAGTTTTGCCAATTTTGACTTTCCTTTCTATTCCAGGAGATTCTGGTGAGTAAAGGAAGAAAGGCGACTTTCTTGCTTGTTATGCCAGCTGTGGAAACCATTTGACTCCCAACTGACTCTTCACTGGGTCAGGGTCATATTATTTCAAACGACCATATTTTTAGAAAAATTTACAATCAGATTAAGGGTGGCATAGTGGCAGTTAGTTACAAAAATGTGGTTTTTATTAAAGAAATGACATTTTACTCAAAACTGTCATTTAACCATGCCGAGTTGTGTTGGGCAATTGAACATTGTAAATTTAAAACTGAAAAGATGACCAAATGGTTTCCAAAGCTGGCTACTATCATGTTAATCATCAGGTGGACCATTAATGTACAAACGTCAGGAGAAAGTGTACCAGGTAAAAAAAACAAAAATGAAATAATTAAGAGTTAATGCCAAGCAAAAAACATTTTATCTTACAATGCCCCAACCTCCGTGAAACCGTTTTTTCTGATCAAGATTTTGTATGTTACTCTTTTGCAGATTGGAGTGGCCTCTTTTAGCCTGAGCCGGACGTGTGGGGCAAGCCCGGATGTGTTCACGAAGCTTGGTGAATTCACCGACTGGGTAGAAAAGAGAATCGGCGATTCTCAGACAGATGAAGAGTGAAGAATTATACAGAATGAGAAGGAAAGCTAATTTAAAATGATGAAATCAACATAAGAAAATTCTCTGTTTTTTAACACAAAAAAACAAGCCAAGTTTATTGAAGAGTGCAGAGAAGAAATAAAATGAGTCATCAAAATTCCGACATGCCAATTTCATACCAATATTATATTGCAATACTTAAGTTCTTTCTATACTACATAAAATTAGCTTTTACATACATGTTCCAATTTACATTTTGTCGTTGTGTTCTCGCTCCCAGTCTTTATTCTTGACGAAAGACAAATGATGAATGACGCGAATGCGAAGAACTAAGAAGCAAGCAGTGGTTATGTTTATCATCTATTGTTTATTACCACTCTACCACTGGTAGACTACCAGTTAACCATAACATTATTATTACCATTACATGTTCAATATGCATACATACATACTACTTATTATAATCTTCGTTATCATAACTATAACAATTATAAAGCACTGAAGTACATTACTTAATACATACAGAAACTTCTAGCACAAATTTGCCTCTATTAACTGACGCAAGTCTCACTTGGCAATAAAATCTGCTAACTTCTCGCAAGAAGTTGCAGCATTTTCTTATGCGGGAGCCACCCGATTCCGCAGCAATAGCTGAGATGTAGAAAGCATAGAAAAGGGAACGAGGGAGACGACAGAGACAAAGAATGAAGAAAGAGGCGAAGAGAGCCATTTTTTACCCTTTCTTTTTCCATCTTCCACCTCGCTCGTCTGTGCTAAAACAGTGTAGATGAAGCTGAGCATTGAGGATTTTTGGTAGTGGATGTGGCGCATGGTGGATTCATTCCGTTCTTCGAGCTTACTCAACTCACATCACTAGATTCAACCATCACACAAGAGTCAGTCAGTCGGTCGGTGCTGTGGAGAAGTAGAGCTAGAGCTTAGGAACAACGAGGAGATATTTTTTAAACTATTTAATTTTCAACTTTAATTTTTCATTGTTTAAAGAGTTGTCAACTGTTGATTTTAGTTCATTTCGATTCACAAGATTAAGGGACTGTAAAAACACGTTTTTGTTTTGACGAAAGTAATTGAGATTGTTAAAGCGAGTCGTTTGTTTCTATAGCACAAGGCTTTCGAAGGTTGACACGTTGACAGTCGTGAATTTGGTTTGGTTGGTAGAGTTCTAATTACGATTACGAGGTAATAATAAAGTAGTAACTTGTTAGCGTTAATTAAAGAGGTTACTTGTAAAGTAAATTTACTTTTGAGTTTTGCAGGAACGTGGTAGATTTCTTCTATTCATTAAGAAAGATGGAAAATACAATTATGGAAGTGGGCGGTTTCTGGAATCCCGATGACCATTTCATCGTCGAACAGACGGAGGAGTCTCAAGGGACTGAGGAGGAGGCAAAGAAGAGAAATGCGATTGGTATCGTCATCGACCAGTTGGACTTCGAGAAGTTTGTCAAGAACCCGGTTGACTACGTCGACGAGGAACTCTGTAAGTGATTTATTTTTAAACTGTTGCTCAAATTAATAACTATGCATACTGATACTGTTAATTATTAACTGAACAAGTGAACACTGGTTAAATACAGCCGCTAATGTGTATATTTTTTAGATTTTCATACTGAAGACACGCTGGGATTTAGTGGGCTGAGGGCGGATCCCAAGTCGTGCCACCTTGTCATGCTGAATGCGCTTAATCACAAGTATACTGAACTTCGGGCCAAGGACCAATACCCACTGAATGTAAATCATTTAAGAAATGCCTATCGTTTCGCAGTTAAATATAATTGTTCATTCCTTCCTAGATTTGCTTTGTAGATTAACTCTATGAAATTTAATGCTTCTCTTGTAGATTCCTTCGTTGAACGACGATAAAACACTGAAAGTTAATAACGGCCAAGTGGTCACTTTTCGCTGTATGATTCAAGATGAACTCGGTTCGGAATTTGTGCAGCCGGTTCCTGCCGTTCGCTTAGTTAGAAAGAAATCCTCCTTCTTGAAGAATGGGGATGGGTTTGACGTAAGTCAAAGTCTGTCTATAATTAAATCATTAATTAAATACAGCTCTAAAGTAATAATAATATCTCTTATTGCTTTAATGTCAATCATAGGTCGACCATCAGGATATGGGCACGGAGTTAATAATGGACCGTGACGCATTTTTGGCTGTAAATCCACCTGGTGAGACCAAGTGGCTGTCTGATACATCTGAGTTGGTATGTTTTAGCTTTGTACATAATTTAGAAGCAAGTCAGTTAACATTATGCATTATCGATTTAGGACAAAGCACTTAAAGATTTAAAACATTTGATTTTGATTCTTGTTGCAGAACACTAAAGTGAAGAGAATCAAGTTGAACGAAGAAGGTGAAAACCCTGATGCCGTGGCTTTACCAAGCTACAAGCAAATTGCTCCAGAGGTGTTTGAGAATCTTGCGCCCACTGACACGAAACCGGTTGCTTGTGTTCTTAAGGTAACACTAAACAGCATTTAAAAAATTAACTCGCATAGTAATGTTACAAATTAATTAATGGGCCTCTTGATATGATCGAATAACAGATCTATAAGCCAGAGAAGAACCAGATCAAACACAGCGATTTATTGGAAGTCGCGGGCGTCATTTATCTGCCTGAGGAAAGTGATGGAATCTTCGACGAACTTGATGGGACGGTATGATTTACATTTAATACATAAGATTTTGTCATCTTTGCTCTCTTCCAATTAATCTCTAACGCTGGCTATTTTGACACAGGACGACATTATGCTTTCAAAGCTACCGGTCTTGCATGTCTTTTCGATTGTCAAGTTGGCCAACGGAAACCCAAGGATTCCCATTATCAACGGGAAAATGGTTCCCATCTATGACACCATCAGTGAGGGGCTCCATAACTGTCCTCAGATTTTGACTGATGTTTTCACCGCTGCATTGAGTGGTGACCGCTATTCAGCTATGTACCTAACCTCCGCCATTATCGCACGACTGTAAGTCTCAGAGAAGCAAAGCCTCAGTAGGAGAGTAATGCAAAATAAAACATTTTCCCTTTTCGTTGCTTCTAGCTTCAAGAAGGACCCGATCACTAACGAGCCGCTGGGACGCTTGGTGGTCAATATTTATGGTATTGACAAAGCCTCTGGAATCCCTGAGGCGGTGGCAAAAGCACTTCAAACTTTATTGCCGCAAGTCGTCAACTTGGATTTAACTATCGATGCACTTAACAAAATGCGTTTGCAGCCCAAGTAAGCATTTCTCATTAACACTTTTAAAGAATGGTAATATTCTGTAGTGAGTAAAGAAAACACAGCTCAATTACTTCTGCTGTTGAATAGAAAAAATATGAGCAATCAGCATCTCGAGCCTGGACTTCTGCAAGTGGTGGCTGGGACTCAGTTCCTCATTAACGAGACAAACTTGACCGAGGGGGCATGCGATAAAAAAGGCAAAAGACTGCATTTCAATTTTTGATTAAAATTGTACTACTCCTGGACTTTGTAGGTGACGGAATTTTTAATTGTCTTTCTTAGGTACGGATAACGTCCTAATTTTAAAGGAGTTTCTGCAGGATAAACAGGTGGCGTATGACTACGTGTACCAGTTCCCCAAGTTAAGTGTTGATGTTCCTGTTATCATTCTCTCGGACTCTCCCTCTATTTTTCCGGTAACAGAAATTTTTACTTTAAAACTGAAATCTGGAATTTTCGTTGGTTTGATTTGATATAATGTAAAAATCATTCCTACCAGGCGGACATCTCCATGAAATATGCGGTGGAGAACGCTCCACCACTGGCTGAAACAGCAAAGAAGGGGCTGGAATTACTGGAGGGCAACGAGTGGAAACTTCGGGACTATCTCACCATCGCCAAAACTATTCCGCTACAGAGGTTCCCAACGTTCTTAAACAAAGAGGTTTGTGCTCAGTCAATTGTTTCACTTTGAAAATTACGCAAACCCGTTGGTTTATTGAAAACAAGTGTGCTATATCTGTCTCCAGATTACTAATGATGTTGACGTCTATTTATCGACCCGGACTACCAATAATGTCCTTAAATCCTATCGCATGGACCGTACTGACATGAACGCGTTCATCGTGGGCTGTCGGTAGGTTTGATTGCAACTTCTGATTAAGCGGTTTCTTACTAATTATATGCATTGCGTAATCAATTGTTGAAATGAGGTCCTTTTCTATTTTCTTATTAGGTTACAAAGCGTCTTGGGTGGAAACGTGTCAATCGACTCCCCCGCTCTTAAAATGTTCCAAGATTTGGATCAGATTCGTACTATTCGCCGAGCTCAAGACGCTCATTGAATCACGGAATTTCCAGCTGTGACTGCGGCGTTCCTTATTCATTCCGTTTTATCTCATTATTCAGATTTTTAACTTACCAGTGTATGACTTTTGTCACTTTTACTGATTTTATTGAATGGTCTCTTTATCATGTACTTTGGACTTTTGTTCTTGTAAAGAACACAACTTTACTGTACAATAAAACCACTTTTTTGAAAAGTGAAAAAGTTTCCTTCTCAAGGTAGATATGGTTATTAGGAAGTCAGTACAGAGGCTGGTACATACATTACATTGAATCATTCTCAGAAATGTGATTTTTCCAATTGCAACAGCCATGAATTTTGAGATTAACAATTTCTTTTGGTTAACCACTGTCACAGTTGGTTTGCATAAGAAGAGGAGTTTTTAAGATCGGTGGCGTTGGAGTTTATTGTAGGTGGTAGCTTCACATGAGCGTCGATGATGGTGTGCGAGCTGGAGGCATGACATGATTAGATTTACCAAAATAGAACCAGTACAGTTTTTGCGGACAAATCACCTTCACCTCGTGTCACTTGGGAAGAAAATTACTTCCATCGTTTCAAGTGACGTACCGTTTTTTCTCCGCACTCCGATACTGTGTGCAGAGGCAGACTTTTGTGGTTTGGAGAGGAACCAGGCTTAAAAGCCTACGCTACTTTCTGGGTTGGGACTTGTACTTCGCAAAGATATAAAATAAAATAACACGTATAATAATTTCCTCTTACGAGCTTAGATTTCCTCCTTGGATATAATATAAAATTATCTCTCATTCCAACATTCTATTCTATTACGATATCGTTCACTCTTCCACTCTGGGACATTCCATTTCGTTCCATTCCACAGTTCTCTCTGCCTCTGTCCGCACAAAAGTCCATAAGTACCATTTTCAGAGGAATTCCTTCCTGCTGCTCGCTCTCTCCCGGTTTGGTCGTTTGTGGAAAGACACTTGGTTGCACTATTTCTTGATTAGTAACTAAGTCTCCTTCCTTTTTCATCCGGACAGCTAAACTTTCAACAAAGTAGATTAGGCAAGCCTTTAAAACCTTTCGCTTTGGAATGCCTCAAGGCCGATTCCCCAATCCATCCCTTTTTCCTTTTCCCCTTTTTATCTCCCCGCGACTCTCTTCTTGACGTTGATGTGCGGCAGCGGCTTCTCTGTGGATCCTCTACTTTCAAATTAGTCCTTATCGCCACCTCCATCCACATAAACACCCATAACCTACACTCATAATTACAATCAGCAGTATGGAAATCGATCTGCTCAACTCTCCCAGCGCGGCGTTCCAACGAAAACTTCAAACGCGACAGCGAAAGAATGAACAAAGCATTTGTTGCTCGCTCCGCCCCGCCTTGGTAGTTAGCGACTGCATTCCAACTATAGGCAAAGGCTCATCATCTTGGGCAGACTTTCTCATTATTATTTCCATCGGGAACGTTAGAAATGAAAAAGCTGCATTCACTTTCCAGCCAGAGCTCAGTTTGAGTGACTGGAGAAGACTAATAGCATTTCTTGACTCTGTCCCTCTCGCTGGGAGATGAATAATAATAAGGCTCAGCCTCCAATTTCCGACTGGTGCAAGTAATTAGTGGAGAGTTCAAAGTTCAAACAAACAAAAAATGATACTCTTAATTTAGCTCGCAGACGCTTCTAAAATGAAAATGCATTATGTTGTGCACTAGTTGAGTTGAATTTTTTTACGAGCCCATTTTATCTTTTAATGAACTCTGCTCTGCTGGATGAAAATGGAATCACGGCCCAGCTACAATTTGTGTGAGGGAGGCAGAGGCAGGGTGTGGCGTGATACGATGTGGTATGTGCATGGAGATCCAAATTGGTTCAATTAAATCCACTGATACCATATCATAATATGATTTTGCTGGAAAAAAGCAAGCTAAAGACACAAAGAAAGAAGAAAAGGACAGAGACGGAGTCTTCGTTATTGCAACGGGATCATGGGCCCATTAGTATCATTTAAGGTTTGAAAGGAGGATCACGATCCCAATTCATTCTATTTTTGCTCATTCACATGCTACTCATTAGAGCTGGCTGACTCCGAATGCCTCATCTCCTCCCAGAATAATTTTTTTTTCTGACAGTTTGAGTTTCTCGAGAAAAAAAATATTCGACTTAACTCCTTTCGAAGGTAAGCCTAAGGAAAGAAGGGAATGGAATGCAGAGATTAAAATGAAATTAGGGTGGGATGTGATGTGTGCATAGTGCGAAAAAAACGCAGTAAAATGTTTTTATCTCATTTGAAATAATTTGCTTCTGGTTGAGATGCCATGAGCACGATCTCTACAAACTCAGCTCAGTCAATTCGGTTAGTGGAGGGAGGGAGGGAAAGTGAGGGAAGGAAAGATTATTACTTTTTATTATCATTATTTTATTAACCCGCAAAATACAGCGAACGAAAAATCATGATCACTATGACGAAGAGACAGAAAATTATACTGTAAATCATTAGTTTATACTTTGCAAGTTTAGGAGCGAGTGAGCGAGAGGTTTCGATCAGAGTACGCCCATCCGGACAGCTGGCGTTTATTCCGTGTTGGAATAAATGTTTTATCCCGCCAATTTTTGGTGGAATTAATGGAAGAAATGGACGAAATGGATATTGGGGCAATTTAAA
>VYYJ01000957.1:0-39706 GCA_021029165.1 Cyphoderus albinus
CAATTCTTGATTCATACCTACGGAAAACCCATTGCTCTTTTATTTGCCATTCTATTGGCTGGTCCTTCGATTACTTACATTCTTAGTCTTCAGCAGATTCCCTTACACCTGGCTTATCTTAATGCCTTATGCTCATGACTTTAAGATGCATAGATCTCAACTCTATTGAAAATATTTAATGCCTAGCTTGTTCCTTATTTTAAATTCAACTTTCTCAGCCATTTTTCGGTGAGCTGGTCACTGGCAAGCATCTTTTTCACCGGCTCGGCTAATAGCTAGAGTATATTACAAATTAGAGTGTACTATAATCATTTTGCATACAAAGTTAAACATTTTTAATTCCACATACATTAATTCTGCGGGACATCATGATAAGGCAAGAGAATCGGAAGTTGCTACTCATTTTGGGTATCTTCGTAATATTTGTTGGTGCAACGAGAGCTAGCAAATGGGTAACCAACAAGGACTCCATAATTGTGGATGGTGAGAAAGTCAGAAAATAAAAGAACGGATTGTGTGCAACCTGAAATAAAACAAATCTTTGAATTATTTTCTCCTCAGCCAATTACGCAGACGATGAAGAAGGCGAGCTCCATTTTGATGCGTTGGACGAACCTGAAAAATCGGAATGCATGACTTTAGATCAAGAACCCGGAGTGTGCGTGACCTTACGGAGATGCCATCCGATTCTTTTTGGAGATAATGGAGAACTCCGAAACCCGAGTTTGGCAGATGAATACAGTAGAAGCGTAGACTCATGTGGAACTCAAAATGCGCTTGATGATGAAGTTGGTGGAATGGTTCATAATCAAGATGACGAAGAAATTGTGAGATCAATTCCAGCAGAGATAGGCAAAGGTTAGCAAGCAGAAAAATATTCAAATTCACAGAAACGATCAAAGCGTTATCCAGCTTAAACTAGCTAATTTTGGTCCATTTAACAATCCAGCTTCTGCACCGGTGGCAGACAGAGTTGTCTGTTGCGCCAAAGATAAAGTACCACATGCGCATAGGTCAACCCTTGAAGATTCAAATGAGGAGCTTGCAATGTACCCAACCACCACCCTCTCACCGGTGGTCCCTTTTGGTAGTGATGATGTGGAGCAAGTCACACAAGTGGAGGAATTGCTCGTAGATTTCGGTTCTGTTGGGCAGTCCGCCTCCGTCGAGCCTATAATTGATATTATTGAGACCACTGTTAGACCCGTGGTATTTCAGGAGGAAATTCAAGGTGTGGAAGAAGAAATTTCTACAGATATTCCAGTTGTCAACTCTAGCCCTGTAGAGGCTTCAACTTCTCCGGCTGAACCAGAATCTCCAGTTACTTCGGTACAACCGTCATCGTCAACTGTACCACCTCCGGAAGTGGAAGAACCTCAAGTAGCGCCAATAGTTCCACATGAAGCAGTAAGCAAATTAACGATGTAAATATGTACTTGTATATATACAGTTATGTTATGAGATTATGCTGGTTCTTTTAAGGTCGAAACGGAGGAGTTTCTTCGACCAAGTGACTCATCTTATGAAGCATGCCCAACCGTAACCGTTTACAATACCTGGCCATCTTTCGAAAATTATCCGTTCCTGGTAGGTTAATCATTTAAATAAGTCAAATGAATGAAACCTTGTATAGACTTGAAAATGATTGCCAATTTTTGATTTTGGATCATATAGGCAGCTATTCAAACGAGAGCTAACACGGGACCTTTATGTAGTGGTTCGTTGATTGACAGTAAGTTTTATAAAATGAAAAATAAATTACGGAATCTGTGTGAAAGTTTTTTTTAAAGAAAAAATTTGCTTTATTCTCAAGATCGACACATTCTGACTGCTGCCCATTGCTTACACCGGTTCAATTCGAAAGATGTTGCACGAATGCAAGTTCGAATCGGATTTACAAAGAATCCCTCCAACGACACATATAATGACTTCCACCAAGAAAGAAAGGCCTCCAAAATAATATTTCATAAACGCTTCCACGAACAAAGCAAAATGGACAACAATATAGCCCTGGTGCAACTGGACCAACCGGTAGAGTTTGATGATTACGTTGCCCCAATCGGTATTTTCAGTGGCGTTCGTGGCTTTGACGTAGGAGACTGTGCGGGAGTTGAGGCTGGCTGGATTAAATATGGCAACCGAAAAGTAACCGGAATAACCGACGGTGTCATTCACTTTGTTGAACCTCCCATGAGCGATTTCGTTTTGAGAGAAGCAATTAGCAAGATCTATAAAAACGATGACTGCCATTCTCAGCTTTTCACGGAGATTACAGAAGACATGCTCTGCGCAAAAACGGATGTGTTTGAGGCTCACGGAGTTTCCACTGACCGTTTCAGAGGAAACGATGGAGGTCCTCTAGTCATCAAAGTTGGTGATCGTGTTCAGCAAGTGGGCATTAAATCGTGGGCCTATGAAGGAAATCAATACCCAACGGTTTTTACAAGAGTTGACAGGTACTTGGACTGGATTAAAGATAATATGCAAATGTAGTAATGTTTCATACCAAACTAATCGTAAGTACATTTTGGTGTTTAATTATACTTTACAAACCCATTATTTTTAGTATTATTATACAGTAGAAGTCGTAGGGAAATAAATATTTTTCAATTTACCAAGTGTAAGTACCAAATTTAATGTTTTACAATTTATAGTATACAACATTATACGAAATAGTTATTTTTATAGACTTACTGTACGATATTACTTGACAATATTTAATAAACCTAGAAGGAAGGGTTTTGCGGTTAAATTTAATTGATATCACTTAAATAAACTATTTATTAGAGTAGATTAAGTCAACTTATTTCAAGAATGGCAAAGTGAATTCTTAAAATGTGCCAATAAGTGCTTATGTGAAATAAAATAAATTATGACTAATTGGCATTTAAAAAATCATATGCATTTCTTCCTTTTATGAATGATCTCCATCGTTCACTAATTGTTCATGGATTTCGTTCACTAATATCCGCAGAGTCATCGTCATCAAAAACACAATCAGGCTCGATTCCCCGTACACTGTCCTTCGGATAGCAATCTAAATCCCTGATATTTTTTTCGTCTTTCTCCTCCAACCAGTGCTTTTGTTTGCCTAGTTCATCTACGCAATAGCATTTTCTCCCCTTGCATTGCCAAGGCTTATAATTTCCATTTGAACAACATTTCGGTTTACCAGTTGCAGTGTTTTGAAGAAGATGCCTGGCTCGAGCACAATCTGGAATGATCATAAAATTCCATGTCGAAAAAGTTGTAATTCTAAAATCCACATTATGGATGGTGTACATTACACTGATTTAATGCTTTGCTTTCTACTTACAACAATTCATTTTTCTTGCAGCAGCAGAAAATTTGGGGGCTTGAAAATTTTCTATTTGTGTTCCATTGTTAGACATAGCACAGTACAATATGTCAAAGTCTGATTGAATTGGGGCAAAATTTCCGTCCGGATCACAAACCGGCTTGTCAGCAACAATCATTTTTGTTCCTTCTAATTCAGCTTCTCCTATCAGGACATCAATTCTGGCTCTTTCCAGCTCACAGTCTCGCACATAGTAACGATGAGCTTTTGCATCGAAGGGATGAATTTTTGGATCAACTATTTCAAGGTCAAGCATTTATTTAGTATATCCTCAAGTTGGAAACGATAGATTTGATTAGTATTTTATACTGCTTACAACAGGTTGCATTGACAAGATTGTGAAGTGCAAATTTTTTCTCAGGATGAGAACGGCAGTAGCATGTTCTCACCACACACTGCAACTCGTCGTAGTCCCCATTTGGGAGGCAATGTGGGAATTTCCCCTTGAATCCAAACTCTTGGAGTCTTGCAACGTCCCTTGCGCACGCTTAAAAAATTGAAAGGCTTTGAGGTAATTTTTAATACAAAAATGCAATTGTTTGAAGATAGAAAGTCATGAAGTTTCTTGTACCACAATCCTGATTTTCTTCTGGCAGGGATAAACCGAATATTCTTTCGCCATTCAAACTGCTACAATAACAGCTACATATCAAAAGAATCACAATTTAATTGGCAATCCTTTAGTTATTTTAATTTGTTTGCTAGAATAATCCTTACAGTGAACCAGGGAGACATTGTCTAGGGGCGTAGTATCCTCCTGCGTCACAATCTGGGTTTACTTGAGCTACGCCCAATTTACTTTCCTTACGCATCATTTCATATTCGTGCTTTCTGGCCATACAAAAATTTTCATCTTTTGGGATAGTTTCACCGGGGAATGACGTTGGTCCATCGATCACTACAATTGAAAACCACCATCAATACAATTGTTTTATTAATCATAGCTTTATTATTTGTACAAGTATTTAGGAGCCTACTTTTTTCACATCGGGCTTCATCTCCTTTCGCGTTCGGTTGACATTTTAAGTGGGGTCCGCACATATGGGTTGGTTTCTGATGACTTGCTGTTTCACAATAGTCATTTTCTTTCAAGTAATCGAAGCAGTACTTACAACAGTTACACTTGCTAGGGTCCAAAAATGTTCGGAATCCAATATCTGTACAATTTGGAACTGCTTGACACGGACTATTGTAGGAAGCTGTTTCTATCTCGCAGAATTGTTCGTTGCAGTAAAACGGTTGAGTTGAATGGAGACAAAGTATGAGAAAAAACAAAGTGACAGAAACTTTTAATGAGCTCGTTTTAATTAATTGATGCCCCATTTTAAATTTGATGCTAGTTAAAGATTCTTGTTTTTGTATTTATTTGTGATTCATTGACGTTCTGATTAAATTGTGACGGATTTTTTATTCATGGTTTGCTTGTTTCCTTTAATGCCCATGTCCAAATTATTACATTTAAGTTGGGCTTTTCATTCCTAATACCTGGTTTTGTTATCTTATCCTGTTTCAGCTTATCTCTGCCGAATCACCAAATCGCTCAAATTGTCATCATTAGATAATGCAAAATACAAACCAATACGATGTCAGTTCAATATTGTCGTATTGTAACGTACGGAAATTAATTAATTTCATTATAGTGATTCTGCTATTAGTTTACAATTAGTATTATTTATTTCAAGCCATTGTTGTTTTCATTATTGATTTTATTGCTTGTGTAAAACAATAAAGTAATTTTCAACATTTTTCATTTGCTTCTCTCAAAACCTCTACCCAATAAACTTAATAAACAGAGGATATTTTATAACATGAATTAGACGTAAGGCATAAGTAAAATAATGAATGACAATTAGAGGAGATAATGCGAAGTCAACTCAAAACATAATCCATTCTAATTGCATGCTCCCTTCATTTTGCGTTGCAAAAGCGTAAATCGTGCAATGAGGTCTTTATTGACGTCATTGCCAGCAAAGAAAGCGTGTCGATAGCTTGAGGGAAGTTGAATTAGTTCAAGACTCGATTTATTAACTTATAGCTAACAAGTTCACAGTGAACACTAGCTACATATGCATGCCTAGTAAGTAGTTTTAGAGTACGAATTTCACATTTTCAGAATACTCTAAGATAACTTTTTTCAATTGAAAATTACTTTTATTGTGCATTTTGGTTTCTGGAAAAAAGATTGATGGAGGATGAGCGAGGAGAACGCGGGATGAACATTATCTGTGTACATAATTCAGGTTCAAGGCTGTTTAAATATGTATACTCGTTGTCTTTCTATCCAGTTCTCTGGGAGATGTCATTTATCTTGCGTACATACTATAACGCTGTAACTAAATAAGAAGCTGGATCTATTTGTCCTTGAACAAACAACTCTACACCTGAAAACATGGTGAGAATTGGCAAGAGTGTTAACGGTGGAATCCACCGGGTGGATGCAAAATGAAAACATGGAAAAAATAAATTATGACACAATTGACATAACAGAGGCATTGCTAATTGTGTTTATGTAATTAGTTTGCAATACATTATCGCAATTCTTCTATGCACGTGTAAATTATTTCGTTAGAGGTCTAATAAAAAATAATTGTTAATTATCTATCACTCTGCACTTCTATTGATGAGCGTAGTGTAGGGTGTAGATGCAATAAAACGCGTGGATAAAATTTATCAATTATCAAGCAATCAATTTCATACAAAGCGCTGTATAACAAGTCATGAGTTAAATTTTAGTTGCCTTTATCTCTACAGTAAATACAATTATAAATTCAACTGGCACAAGACATTAACTGCATAATACTCGAGTACCTAAATCAATTCCTTATTAAAAGCTATTTTACAAGAATCAGTTTATATTGTTTTAATACGATATACAAAAATATATTTGCAACATCATATCACAAATCTGCACGTAAGCCTTCTTAAGCATCTGCACAAGCCGTTTCTTTGCCTGGGGTGCATGAATCTATTCAAACATTCATATGAAGCTTGCAATGTAAAGGCTATAAAAAATGGTGGCCAGATTTGCTTAGCTTTGCCAACCCCATTGATTCCATGGACATCTCTCTCCATACATTAATAAACTTGTAATTTATATTGCAAAAAAAGAAGTGCTCGCTTTAATATCATATTATACTTCTTATACCAGCAGAAACAGCACAGCACCAGTCGGTTGTAAAATTGAAGAGGTTGTGTAAGAATTTCACTGCGCGTGTAGGAAGAGGAAGGGACAGCATTAGTTAGTTACAGTACAGCAGTCGATCAGTACATTAATGAGTCTGACTGTTGTGGCAGATATGCATTACATGAAAGACCCTCGTTACTTTACTTTACTCCTGCTGACTTTTTCGTATTCTTCTGGCATTACTCGTTGTCGCAAATATTACACTATACTACATGGGTTACCAGTTATCACTGTAGCCTGGCACTGTTAGCACGCTTACGTAGTGTGTACTGAACTGGGTACTGAATGTGCCACACAAAGTGCGACATCAGAACGGACGATTGTATTTTTTAATGCACATCCTTTTCTGGCTGAGCATTGTGTGTGGCAGAAGAAAGAGAGGAGTCGAGTGGCAAGTGTAAGAGTCTCTCGTAGCTTGGCACAAACATATCAAGATATTATACACAGATTTTATACTCCGCTGCATAGCATATAACACGGCATTGTGTTTATAATATTCTTTGCTTGTATGCCTATGCCTAGCAATAAGTGTACATTGAGTTGAAGTAATATTAAGAAATGAAAATGAAACGTACTACGACGATATGATCTTGACTCTTGACGATAACGTAACCAAATGGGAAAAAGACATGGAGTGTTCTTTTGCGAGTGAGGTGAGAACGGAAGAGTAGATTTTTTCTGTTTTTTGCAAATTCTCAATGATTAGTAAATTTTAAAAGATTTAAACTCATATTCACACCACTTATCCATGATACATCCATGGACGACGTAGTAAAGTAAAAAATTCATCTCCAGAAGTGAGTGCAGAACAATTTTTCTTTAGTTATCATTGTCTTTGCATACTGAATGCAAATTCATAAGATTTCCTCTGTAATCTCGAAATAGCAAAAATCTCGGAATGGTTAAAGTGCACTGTAGAAGATACCAGTGACCAAAATGTGGCAAGAGTTGGAATTTGAAATTCAAATTTAGTAACTGGTATTGGATACTCAGAGGTTATAACTTTTCTGAAAACTGGTTAGCGATTAGAGGCATTAGAAAAAGGGGAATTTCTTCCTCAGATTTATTTAACGTTAATAAGTGGTTTACACTGCGGGACTGTACAAACAAACGCTAACGCTATAAAGATACCTCAATGTACCTTTCATTAAGCTAATGCCCTGTGAGCTCCTTGTAAGAAGCCTACAATTTATTGATATGCATATGTCAATCCAAATGTGAAATTCAAGTCAAATGTGAATGTGACAACAGGTAAAATCCATTTCAATCCATTTTAAGTTTAAAAAATCAGCTACGATATTTTTGTGGAATAATTTATTACATTTAAATGTGCAAAATTAACAATACATGTGACGTGTGACCAACAAAACTTTTCTATTTATTCATAAAAAAAGAAAGTAATCATTTTCTTTCTTTCTCAAGTTGTTTTTTTCAATTCAGCCGATTGGAGTAAACAAATATTAATAATTAAATTGTTTTGGTGTAAGGCATTAGTTTAGTTGTATTGATTTTTGCCTTCAATGATAGAGGGAAACCAAGTCGCAGTTTATGAACTTTTCACGGAATATGTGGTTGTGAAGCGTGCACATTGATACAATATACATAGTTTCGAACAGTTAATCAATAGTAATTAGAAAGCATTATCATTATAAATGGAAAATTGGAATACTCCTACGCTTGTCATGAGTATTTACTAGCTACTGTTCAACATGATTCATTTAATTCTATATAATTTCATTTTCAGTTAGAATTTAACCATATCTTTATACTTTCCTCAGGTCTGGGTGCAAACGGGAAAGGACTATTCAGCGCAACAGATTGGTCAACCATTAAATACTGTTAAATAAAGTACAAAATCCTCAGAACTGTTGTAATTTGATTGAAAACCAACAATTCCTTATGGTGAAAGCGGGAGCAACCGCACGAGTGAACACGTGTGTGTGCTATTTAACAAGAAGCAATCTTGCAAAATGTAAACGAAAGAGTTTTCAACTTTGATTTGATAAAGTGAAATTCAGTAAAAACGTTTCAATGCATGTGAAGAAAAAATCCTAAAATAGGAATTTACAGTTCCTGACTACTGAGAATTAAATTTTAAGACTTTGGAGATTATAAAGTGTTGTTAGTTAATTAGATCGTTATATTCATAAAAATGACATCAATTCTATCTTTCAACCATTCACCCGTTGTGAAGCGTTTGCTTGGCTGGAAGAAGGGTGACGGGGAGGAAAAATGGAGCGAGAAGGCGGTTAAAAGTTTGGTGAAAAAGTTGAAAAAATCGGGAGGGCTTGAGGAATTGGAAAGAGCTATCAGCACACAGAGTCCATCAACGCGCTGCATCACCATTCCTCGGTAATTAACATTTTTTATCTCAAAAAATTTCATTCTGTTGTATGGCGAAACTCGTTAAGTTCGAATATGGTAATTCTGTATTGAATTCTGTAATGCAGCAATTTCATGGTATCATACAGTTATACATCTGTAGGGTTTATTCTTGCAATTACATTAAACATTGAGCTTTGCATGCATGTTGGCATCATGGTATCAGAAATGGCACAGGATAAGACGAGAGGCAGAAAAGGTTGAGGACAACTGCCGACTCAACAAATGTTGCCTTTTGCCAATGACGATATTGCGATACTCTTAAAGCTAGGCGTTACATGAGTCCATGAGTGAATGTATTTGCAATTTGCATTGGTTATTTTGTGTCAGTCAGAGCATTTCGGGCTTTTGGCTCTGGCCGAAAGACCAACCAATATCATTAGTTGAAAGCATGCTATAATAAAGTAGTAAATAGCAAAGCAAGCTGTATGGAGTTGAGTGGAGCATTTGACTCGAAGATGAGAGAGACGACGACGAGACACGTTCAGTTCATTCAACTCAAGACGCATTTTCATGCGAAAAGAAGTCAACATATCAGCTTGTATATTAGAAGAACCAGACTTTTTTGTTGAGCCGCGAATAAGCCCAACCTAACATAAAAATATTCATTGACGGGCAGCTGCGATTGCTGGCAGTTTTCGTTACGCTACTTTTGCTCAGCTTAGTTGTTTCCCCCACCTTTGAATTTTATTGCTGTTGTTATCGGAGATGACGACGATAAACTGTTCCAGAGCATGAAGAAGTAAAAAGCAAATTGCTATTGTGAAAATGGGGAGCGGATGTGGCTATTATTTTGACGCAAAATTAAGAAAAGCAAAGGCATAAACATTGTGGTATTTGTTTTTGCATGTCTGTTGTACCACGCTGTACTTTTTGCAGAAGTCAGTGGGAACAGAGCAGCCTTCAATTTTAAAAAATACTGCAAAGCAGTGTTTGAGATAAAACAGCAAGATGAAAACATTCTTGCAAAATCGGATCATATTCGGGAGACTACTGATGTTTCAAAGTTCAAACGAGAGCACGGCCAGTATGAAAGATTCACGACTGCTCTGATCCAGGGTTAGTATTACATTACGTGAGGCATGGCAAAAATATTTTGTCGGACGGACAACAATAATATCAGTATATACATAACCTTCCATATTGTACCTTGAACCGAGATTGCTTGCTCGTACGAATTTATCCTCCCTTTACTTTAATGCTCTCCAATCATATTCACCTTGAAACATTATCAAAGGAAACTCACAAAGCTGCTCATCACGACTCTCGCTGAGATCGGCAGATGTGCGTGCTTTCCTGCTTTCTGCAACAACAATATTTGCAAGCTCCACATTTTCCTTTTGTGACCTTTGCCTCCTTCAATTCACGAAATTAATGCTCGAAAGAATTCTCCATCTGCTTTAGTAATTCACTTTCGTTCTTCCAGCGACATAATTTCGTGGTAATTTAGTAAAATTGGATAATTTTAATTTGTTCCGTGGATCTACATTATGACATAATAGAGTTAACTTTCCAAACACTAGATTGTAATAAGATGGTTAAATGAGGAGTACAACATAAATTCTTTGAAATTGAGAACTGAAGTTTATTTCTTTGGCCTGTTTGAAATCTAAAGTGTACATACCAGTAATTGGGTTTTCCAAGAAACTGCAACACGTACTTTTAGTCTACTACGAATAATCTGCCCACACAACGAAATCGGAGTAAGTCGGTAACATGATCGAATCCACGAACAAACTTACTACGCCGTTCTCGTTTCACGGTTTCAGTAGCGTACAATTTTCTAGCAAATTGCAAACCACAAGCAAAAAATATACAAAATTTGCCATACCAGTTTAACTATTGTGCAGAATACAAACACTCCAAAAGCATGCCAAAGGTTACTGGGTTCGACACCATACCTGAAAAGCTTTCTCTCATGAAATTGTTTGCCCGGAGTAAAAAACTAAACTTAATGGAAAACACACATAGACCTGGAGCCTGGCATGAAAACTGTTTTACATTGTAAATTTTCATCATGGAAAATATCTTCTGTTTGTATCTGGTTCGTTCTTGAAACCCCCTACCAGTTTGTCTGCCACTCATGTCGCTCTCAAGTTTAAGGTTCATTATTGATTGAAGTGGTCGGAATTTCGTGGAAGAGTGGAGGCAACGTAGAAATTACATTTAAATCACGTTGCTTTTGATAAATATGTTAGACATTGCACATTGTCCATCAACTACTTTAAAGTTTCACTTTACTCTACCCGTGGGTTACTCAGGGAGGGAAGCGAATTTAAGGAGTTAATAAATTGGTTGTGGCGAGTTTTTGGTAGTAATAAGTAAGTTTTGAACTTCTTAGTACCCTTTTAACTTGTTTCTTGAATTTACTCAAATCATAAGATCATAATTTACCACTCTACAAAACGCCTTACATACGCTTAATTTCATAGCTCTACTTGCTGCATTGCATTATTATTTAGTTCCCAACTTGTAGAATTTATGGGTGCGTGTTTGTACAATTTTATTTAAGAAATATAGTTTGATTGAAGCATCTTTAGCTCCTCATTATGCTGAATAAAGCGAAGAGAAATGCTTTTAAATACCTTGGTTGACAACATATAGTAACTTTTGTTTCTTCTTTATCGATGCTAGTGAATGTTTAAGATGCTAAGTTCAATGAATTGAAAGAATGAATGAAACAAGTTTTCATTGATTTAATAACTGAATCGTTAACGTGCAGTACACATGTATTTCAAATGCGTATTTTTAAAACTAAAAGCTTGTTTTTACAAAGGAATCCAGGTTTAGCTAAAACATCTTTGATTGACCCTAAAATCATGACTGGTGCAAAAGCTCTGAGAATTTAAAATCAAATTAAGATACTTTTTATTTGATACTTCACTTGCTATTATTGCCATATTAAATAAGAAGTTAGTTTGTCTGAATAAGAAACTTTTTACATGTTTTCCGGAAAAGTTATGGCTGATAAATAAAAGAAATGTGATTTTTTTTCTTGAAATTACATTGAACTGTATTAACGTTGAAAAGTAAAACGAGGCATGTTGAATATAACAAATAGGTTTTAAAGAGTCAACTATAGTTTCAAAATTGCAAACAAATTCTTTATAAATCATGAAATGTTTAACTTTAACTTCAACCATATTCGTTTATTTGTGGCTAAAAGAGTGTGGTCGGGAAACTGTGGGAGAAGAAGGAAAACAATGTTGAATTACACCGTTTACAATATCCATCCATTGGATCCAAACTTGCATCCAATATTTCTTCTGTTAGACATTTCTGCTCTTGCTCGAAAGTTTATTCCACTTTCGACCTTGCATTACATCACTTACATTTATTGCGAGGTCTCTCCAACTTCTAACATTCCAGTCAAGCATGGCAAACTTTCTGCTTGCTCTCAAATCTTTTTATCCTTACTCCACACATTTGTGTCTTCGAGGCTTCGAGGACTAGGAAAATATCTTCATATTTTATTTTATAGCACTCTCCTCTGTGGCTTATTCAGTACATTGTCACATCAGTTTTAGGAGGGGGAAAAGTGACTCAAGCAGGCGAAATTTTTGCCATGAAAGTATTTGCAACTTTTCCAAAGTTGAACACTGACAAATTAACTTAGTTCGAATGACGTTCTCGAATATTGTGTTTAATGACCATAGATGCAAATACTTGACGTTATTCAATGGAAATGTTTTAAATACGAAATCACATTATGATAGAGCAGATAAATGCAGCATTGCAACAAGACATTCTTCTTGTATCCCCAGTTTCGTTTGTACTTCAGCAATATCTTTTTGTGTCTTTATCTTAAAGCATCCTTTTGTCAATGGCAATTATATTAAGTTATCAACATTCTGAAGCGCACGGCAAATATACATACAGTGGAGTAATAATGCTTCCAATATCCATGAACTAACAGTACATCGGATTTAGCTATCCTAGTATCTTTCTCTGTTTTGCGAAATTGCAGATCTTGGTTGTGCTACATGCAATCAGATTTATAAAAATTTGGCAAACTTTGCATGAAATTATATTATTGAACGCAGCTGCAGACTAGACAATGCTAAAACATGGGTCTTCTTGTCTGTGAGAAAAGGAAGCTTTTGCCAGATTCACTATCTTCTGTAGTCACGTTGAATATATAATGCATTTGTTCATATTTACTGATGTGATGTGATTCGACGGAGGAATGGTAGGAGTTTATCAGCTTGTCTCTGCACGAGTTGTACACATTAGGTCAAATCTTGACTTTGACTTTCATACGTCAAACTTGAAGATGAAAAGGTTTTCGTCCGATTTATGAATGTCGTTTGGCGATGATGATGCTTTTGTTATAGTCGTACTGAACTTACAAAAAAAGGATGAACTGGATGAACAAGATTTGATAGAAAAATGGTTGCTTGTTTTGTCGCAATGGTAGGCGTAATATAAAGGCTCTGACCATCCAAGAAAATACAGCGGTGCTTTACTGATTGTGTGAAAGCATAATCCCATTATCTTTCACTACTCGATTAGTTTTCCTATGTACATTTCATTGCAACTGGTACTACAAGGAATCTTAAATTTAGCCATTGCTAAGGTATAGTTCAAGTCTATACGAATTCTTTATTGTACCATAATGTCTCATTCGTCTCGCCGTTTTAGTATTTAAAAAATAAGCAACACAGTTGAATGCACATCTCTGCTGTTCCCACACAATTCTATTTATTTTGACGAGTATACAATACCTACATAGATGGATTATGGCTCAACCAACCGCTTTTGTGTGTCTCTTCTTTTCTGGTTTTCTTTCACTCTACCGTTGAATGAGCAACCGGAAAACGTGTCTGTACGGTAAGAACATGACCACTGTGCAGATAAGTTCCTGCCATGAGTCGTGAGTGGCCCAAAATATGCCTTCTGTCCTTCAGAGACTCGTGTGCTGTCTTTTGAACGGTGTCCGGCTAATTCTAAATGTATTGGTTACGTTTACGTCCTTGAACCAATGATACAATACGCCGGGACTTTACTCGTCCCAGCCAACACGTAATTATTTATTTAACCTGTGTATTGATCGGTTCATCATTTCGTCCCCATTTAATACGTGCTTGATTCTAATTCAGTCTTCAGTTCGAAAACACAACAAGAAAATATTAGAAATCAAAAGTGAAAGGCCATGCAATACTTTGTAGCTGAGAAATAGAGCCAAATAATAAGTCTAATCTATAGACTACAACCGGCATGGCACACAAACGTTGAAATAGGACTAAAATTATGCTTAATCATGCTTTTAGGGTTCGCTTTACTCTTTCGCTTTCGTGTCCGGGATTCCAAAAAATGATTGTAGAATACCAATAAAATATAGATTGTATGATTTTTAACGGATTGTTAGTTTGTAACAGAAAGAACCAATAGTGAGGTTTGGTGGGTTCATGGGTTTCAAACCCCATAGCCTGTACGGAACCAGAACCAAATTCTCAACCAGGAAGCACTTCATTCGGATTCTTGTTGTATTCATCATTGTTTATGATTTTATTGAGTTCTGTTGACGCTGTAATAAATGTAACTATGTATGATTTGCTTTTCTGCTGCTAAGTATTGCAACAATTATTATACATAAATGTATGTATTCTAAACTGTATGATAATAGACAATAATGTTCATTGGGATGTCCCAATGAAGTAAAGCACTTGGAATGTTGGAATAGGAAATGGCCAAGGTCATTTAGCCATCTTATAAATATATTTTGCATGCTATGCATTCTTATTCTAAAACACCTTCGAGCATTATTGCTTTCTTAACAAAATAGTTTTACAAACAATAATCTATTATCATTCTTGCTTAGATTAGTCCCCTCTTTGAATGCAAATGTTAAAACTGGCGATGCATTTTAAAGTCTGGCATGGCAGGAGTGAATGAATTCATCAATTCAAACAACGCCCATGTTTTAAAACTCTTTTTCTGATTATTTCATGACTAAAAGTGTGTCATCGAAGTAATCGTTGTATAATTTGAAAACGTTTGCCCGCTCTTTGGAAAATATAGCAAACAGTTTATACAATAATTAGACCTTATCACAGTATTTTTTGGTTTGAATTATTAATTGAATTGTAAAGACAATTTGATTGGACTCTGACCGTTGGAGCCTTCATTTTTGATACTACATTACTTAACTTCTTTCAAAAAATCCATTTTAAACCTTGTCGTCCATATTATACACGTGACTAAACTGCAAACTGGAAGTTGCTGGTTTTCACATTTCCAAAAGAAAGCAGACCCAGACAATCATTCTTATTTGACCTTGAGATAATCCAGACCGGTGTAAATTTTCGGATATTATTTTATATCTTCTACTACCAAATTACGAAACTGCTGGTTTACATGCTACTAGTATTATAGGTTCAAAAATAAAATGACAAGGTTTTGGCGATTTAATTATAAATGAAGTACATACGGTTTTTAGGTCGGTCTTGTACTTCGAAGTTGCAGTGAAAATAGTGAAGAGTTGTATGACAACGGAACCATAGTGTTATAATTTCGTATCACACAAGAAGTCAGGAAGGAAGAAGTGTGACATGAAATGGTGTTTGTTCCTAAATTGCTTCTTTCCTTTATGGTACAAATGCACTGACCCTTGCAGTCGACTGCGTTTCCAGCAACAAACATTTTACAAAGGGAACACAAGGTCCATGCGGCATTTTACCAGACAGCTTAAGTTGTATCATATTAACTTTTACTGTCTGTGATGGATATTTGTTGCCTGTAGTGGTATACGTGTCAGTAGGAGTTTCTGATAACTAGAAAGAACTACGTGAATGTTCACAGTTATTTGCTACTCGTGGTGAAAGCAAGACCACGCATCAAGCCACTCTACTGCGTGGAATTTCATATTTGCAATTGCAAGATATTGCGTTCCATAACGCATTCGAGTATTTTTGTTATTGTAATAAACAGTGTGTGTGATGCAGACATAAGCATTCAAGTGGTAAAATCTATACAGGTTAGGAGAAAGTGTTGTTTAGCAGGAAAAGTTACTAACAGTTTACTAGTGATAACAAACTATTTGTAGCAAAAGGAAAAGTTTGTCTTGTTGAGAACGTGCTCCCCTTCCAGAGGGAAGCTCCCGCAATCTCTTACAAAATTGTGTGATCTCGAATTTGATTTTGGAGTACTTAGCTGCTCAAGTGTGTGTAAGTAGTTGCATTACAGAATATTGCAAATAAAGTCTGCTTCTGTTAGGTGAATTTGTTACAACGCGGACTTTCCTAAACGAAAGATGTGGTACAAAGAAACATTTCTCTATGGGGCTTTGCTCATTCCTCGTCTAGCAGAGGTTAAAGTAGGTGTCTAGAGAGAGCCTTATGCAGACGCCTATGTTCAAGGTAAACAGAAAGAAAACTCAGGGAAAGAAGCATTTCGTGAAAACATTTTAATCTAATTTTTTACGGCATAGTCGGGCGAATTCGTAATTTAATTCATACAAAGTCGAGATAGGATAAAATAATGTGCATCCGATTGAGCGGGGGCGTATTTTTCCAGAGCTTTCTGGCGTGAAAGCTCCATGGGAAGTTGTTACTTACATCATGTCTTCATCAAGTCGGTTTAGATGATTCAGGCAGGGATTACAAAGGACGATAATTTATTTGCAGACAGGAAACCGAACAAAACAAACCTACATACTTAAAGCTAACCAAATCACTATAATATTTGTATTGCAGATCATTGGATGGTCGACTTCAAGTATCTCACAGAAAGGGTCTCCCTCATGTAATCTACTGTCGTTTGTGGCGCTGGCCTGAGTTACAATCTCATCATGAATTAAAATCAATTGAGTCGTGTCAGTTTGCTTTTCAAAACAAACTCGAGGACGTCTGTGTAAATCCTTATCATTATCAGAAGGTAAGACAATTTTATTACAGCTTTTTTATTCTAACTACTTCATCACTACAATTTTGATATTAACTGAGAGCAGAAACTAATGATCTTGGTATGAAAATGTCATGTAGATTGAGAATCCGGTGCTACCTCCCATTCTTGTACCTCGAACAGGAGCTGGCCTTGGACTCAGTAGTTCCACCAGCACTTTAACAGGCAGCACCACCACTTTGGTAAGAAAAATACAATCATTTATTCAACTTCTTCAATTCATTAATTTATGAATTGACAAATAACATCTAATTTAAAAGTTGAGCAATGTACGTAGGGAAAATGTAAAATTAATGTATTGTACATAAATACTCTACTTGTTTCACTTGCTTCATTGAAGCAGTAGTTTCAAGAGTTTTTCTGATCGTGAAGTAAATTTCGCACAGTGGTAAAAAAAATTCAGTCTTCTTGTGCAAAAATTATGGGAAATAAATATATCCTCTTGAATTAACAGTCATCCCAGACAGCCATGAAAAGTACCAGTTCTACCTGCACCACTGCCAACTCCCCCAATTCCAACCTAATTATTATAACCTCCCCCTCGAACAGCTCCTCAAGTAACACTACTTCTAGCGGCAGTCCAAACAACTCCCCTACGGTAAATGAAATCAATCATAGTCACACATTCCGTTCCAAATTCTTGACTTTTCTCGTTTAACTTTCACCACTCTCTTCTCTCTCGTCGATTTTCACTTAGGATTTACACAAACGCATTGTATTTATGTACCATTTTTTACTTCCTCGTTTCATGTAATCATTAGTAGTTCGTATAATATTTTCAAAAGGACTTGGTTCAACCTTCGCACAGTATTTTTCTCGTGTCGTGTATATAATTTTAAATGGTCTTTTGGTGTAATTTTGTATCAATCTTCGCTATATTCTCTCCTTCTACAACTCTGCGTTTGCCAAGTTATCATATTGTATAAAAACAGCTTCAATTTTCTTTAAGTTGGTTTGGTATCATTAGCACAAAAGCAATCAATCTTTAGAAGAATTTAATATGCAGTTGAGTTTTTAGTGGACGAGCAAAACGTTTTAAATGTAATTTTGTTTGTTTCGGCTTACAGCACTCAGCGACCAGCCACGGAAGTCAAATGAGCAACTCAAATAGCCCCAACAACGCAAATAATAACAACAACACCACTGTCAACAATAATAACAATCAAACAGGTTCCATCACACCGGGTATTGCTCGAACAGTCGTAGCCGGAAATTCCACCAGCCCTTCGACAACCCTGGCGGGTGGGAACAACACAACTGTTGGAAGCCATTCTATCACATCGAATGGTCACGCCAACGGAGCAGTTGAAGAATTTCCGTCTTTGGAAGATTTGGGCAATTCAATGCCAGACAACACAAGTTTCCCTGCAAATTTGGACTTGACTGGATTTCCACCAGTTACAGAAACGCCACCACCAGGATACATGTCCGAGGAAGGTGATACTCAGGAGAACGGGGATGTCATGGGTAAGATTGAGAGAAACATTATTTTATAAAGTTGAAGATGACATAATTTACTTTATTTTTCCATGTGAGATGAGATGTGACACACGTATTTTTCCAATATTTGTAATTCAAACATGAAAATTGCGATATTTCCACCATCTTTTCATTTTCTACCTTTTGTTTCATAAAATATTTACACTTTCAAAATATCCGCAGAAAGAAAAAACTATGTAATAACGTTTGAACATTTACATGACCATGAGACAAAATGTATAATTTTTCCTTTTTCCTGAAATGAAAACCATTACTGTGATGCTATTTATAACTCGCTGTGGTCAAGATTACTTAAAGTGCAATAACACGTTATGTCTTGCATTATGTTTTGCTAAATGCTAATTTAATGATATATAAGATTAACTAGTTATTCAAAGTAAATATATTGTGAACTAAATTGTCTCGATTTTTGTCTTTGTGTAGCTATATCTCGGTTCACTCCCAGTCCCTCGATGGATGCTCAGCCAGTTATGTATTGTGAACCAGCGTTTTGGTGCTCTATCTGCTATTATGAGCTTGGAACTCGGGTTGGAGAGACCTTCCACGCATCACAACCTTCGATTGTTGTTGATGGCTTCACAGGTATGAAAAACTAACTTTTAAATTTCAGGTCTAAAATTGAAGAATTCACTCTACAAGTTTTTGTGCATTGTTCATTTTAAAGATCCCAGCAACTCAGAACGCTTCTGCTTGGGTTTACTATCAAATGTTAATCGAAACGTGGTTGTGGAGCAAACCAGACGTCACATTGGGAAAGGTGTGAGGCTTTACTATATCGGGGGCGAAGTATTTGCCGAATGTTTGAGCGACTCTGCCATTTTCGTTCAATCACCAAACTGCAACCAAAGATATGGTTGGCATCCAGCGACAGTCTGCAAAATTCCTCCAGGTATTACGCAACTCATCAACCTTCTCGAAGCATGACTAATGGTATTTATCCGTTATTTACGTGTTTGTAATTTCTAGGGTGCAACCTGAAAATTTTTAACAATCAAGAGTTTGCTGCCCTTCTCTCGCAGTCAGTGTCCCAAGGGTTTGAGGCAGTGTTTCAGTTAACGAGAATGTGTACCATTCGGATGTCATTTGTGAAGGGTTGGGGAGCTGAATACAGGTAAGCAGTTTACAAACTTCCAGACGTTTTTACATACATTCGAGATAAAATCTTGGACATTTTAAAAATATTACTTTAATGACAATATTCCACAGACGACAAACTGTCACATCAACTCCTTGCTGGATAGAGTTGCACCTGAACGGCCCTCTTCAATGGTTGGACCGTGTTCTGACCCAGATGGGATCTCCCAGATTACCTTGTAGTTCAATGTCCTAAATGGACACACTATTAAAAATAGATTCGTTTAATTCTTCCGATCTGCGACACTAACTAAACGTAGATACTCTTCAAGGTAATCATATTGTTTCCTGCGGTGCATAAACGTAGCCAAACTTAATCGCAGAATCCTTGGGAGTAATTAAGTAAGTCTAGGCCAAGAATTTTTCGTTTCAGTAATTCATTGTTAGCAGGTAACAGCTCTTCATATTTTATTGATTAACTATGATCATGAACCCTACATTGTCGTAAAAGCATTTTTGAGAGTATCTTTAAAAGATTTAAAAGATATTACCACTAAACAGCAAATCAGTAAAATCATTACTTGCGTGAATGGTTAATGAAACTGCGAAAATTGAACCTATTAAAAGTTGACTCAGTAATTTCTTTTACCCCGAACTAGAGTAAAGATAATTCGATTTATAATCATTATCATTATTTAGTAATGAGCCTTTAAGACTAGAATTTTGTGCGAGATGTGGAAGTCTGTAATATGTAAAACATACATAGAATTAATTGTGAACGTTTTGTTAGATGATTATTTGTAATTGTAAGGTAACCTACAATGGGATAGTCTATTCGGTAGAAAATTACTGTAAAATATTTGGTGTATTTCGTGAAAAAATGTTGAATTCATCGTCAGATTACTATAATAATCTGAGCCACTTATTTTAACGTGTTTTTGAATTCAAAGTGTGCACTCCGTGTGTATCCGCAACTTACCCTCTCCCTAAAATGAAGGATCGATGTTGTCCAATCTTCCCTGTGTTTAAGTGATAATTGCAATTTCAGCTTTAAGAACCCGTAAACGTTTTTTAATCAATTTCACGTGAAGCGATTGTGGTTATTTCGCGATTAGTATGATGAATCTATTAACTCTCGATGTAAGAATGACGGTTCGTTCTTGGTAGGGTATATTATAGTTCGCATAATCGAAGCTTTCACTAAAATATATTTGTCTATTCTTAGAATAATTCATTTCATTATTATTATAAAAGCGTAAATAAAATAAATGCATGAATTTCAGTTTAGTTTAACTAGTTTAAATCTTAAATTAAAAGTATGCATGTTTTTATTATCATTACGTTTATTATATTATCTTGATTTTAAACGTGTGTTTGCTTAACTCCCTTTTTGTTTTTCATAGTTTTTAAATTGTATATTTAATTATTACATTATGTAAACTGATTTGTGTTCTCTTTCTTTGAATTATACACTCAAAAGATAAAAAATTACTGTTGTTAAATTGCATGCTGCGAAATGTTCTTTAGTCTTTGTACTAACTGTTGTTCCGTATAATTTCATTGAATAAACTTTACAGAGTATATTCTACTGATCCTACTTTTAAAACTTTCTATAGTTAAACAACGACATTAATTACAATTATGTGGTATTCATTATCTACAACCGACGTAAGACTAAGTTACATCAAATAACTATTTTAAGAGCGACATCATATTAAACCATACCTGATCGACGTAATCAAAGTATAGCTGACAATATAGGATCGTTGACTTGTGGTAGTTGTAGATTTCAACTGGATTCAACTTCGGTAAATTACTATCACTATTCAATTCATTATGTACATAATAAAATGTTACTGTATCCACATACGAGATTTCAGAATCCAGAATTTATAGTGTAGTGTATCCCTTAAGATGAGACGCGAACCGGCGAACGCGAAAGAAAGGATTCTATATTCACAGCACTAATTATAAGAAACACAGCATCAAAGAAATTGAAGTCTGGTGCTTCCCCCATCAAGGGTTTCGCAGAATTTGCAGAAGCGAGGAAAAACGTACTTGACTTTAAATGACATGGAACGAGAAGATTGAAGGGACCCACGCAAAGAAATGTTTGTACAATTTAGATTCGACTCGACTAGAATATAGACACTAGAGAATGGAAATTACGTGATTAGTTTCCACAAAAATCTTTCTGTACCTTCTTTTATTACATACATGTGAGTTGAATGACTAATCGTTAAGAATTCTAACTATCTCATCACATCAAAATTTGGATTGGGTTTCGTATCGTGCGGCAAATTTGCTTCTTAATGAAGGATTAATAATAAAAATTTCGTAAACGTCTTAACTTCATGGTGGTTAAGAATGGTTAACGCCAGTAATACTGGGAAAGTTGGGACTCCACTGGAGATGAGTTTACGAGAAGAAAACGGATATTTTGTATAGATATAAGATAATCTCTAATTGATCACCGGTCATCGCTTTCAGCGTTATCAAGAATCCTTTAGATTAGGTTGTAGCGTTAGCTCGTTAGGTTATAGTAAAGTAATTGAAAATATTCTGGATGAAATATTTTACTAGATGATGACGGATCCCGATGATGTTGATAGGTGATCATGATCTAAAAACGGAAATGCTTTGTTTATCTCTGTTATACCAATAACATGAATTAAAAGTTGCTCACGTATCAAAAACACAGTTTTATAGAACATTGAGTACTGTCCAAGGATATAATTACTTACAATTACAATAATCTGTAGTATTTAATTAGGTCGGTTTTCAATAATACATGAGACAAAGGCAGTAAGGCTTTGGTTTCTGGCATACGAAGGGGGAAAGTCGAGTATCTTTGTATCGGAAGTTCCGATTCAGAACTCCAATCATCAATGGAATGACTAAAAGAAAGCGTGACGGAGAGATAGGTGCGGGATGGAGTACAAACACAACAACTATGAATTTACGTAGCTTGTAGTAAACATGAAACAAATTAAAAACAGTATCAAAGCTGGAGCCTTTTGTCAATTTCGAAATAAATGATATTTTTAAAAATAATTATCTTTTCTGCAAATCTGCAACAATTCATGATGATGGCTGAACAAATTTGTAACAAATTAAAAGTGCAAACATAACTAGTGCATGCAGAATAAAGAATAGAATTGCTTAAGAATTTACAGCAAAGGGAAATTAAAGTTTAGAAAAGGGAAATTAAAGTTTAATGTTTAAAAGTAACTAATTTCATTTGTTTCAATCTATCATCGCTCTGCTTTGACCTAATGTAATTTGCCGATATCGAGTCAGTTGCAATGAAAAAGTGTAATGTTACAAATAACGATTGTTTATTAAGTAAATATGATAAATGAATTCTAACTACTTCTATAAAGTAGAGAATTTTAAAGTACTCAGCAATCAAACTGTGTGGCGTGTAGTAACTAGTAACTTAACAATTCGTGTTATTGTTATTATACCATTGTACGCAATTGATTATTGTCTTCTTCCTCAAATAATACAGATACAACAATCACCGGTATTTTAACCGTCAACAGTGGATAACAACACCATTTTAGACAGGAACGAGAATCGTATTTAACAGCTTCAAAAAAGAAATTAAATTTCTTGACTATTCATAGTTATGCAGTTACCTAAATATCCTTAAGAAGCTTTGGATACATTTCTTTAACATGAACTTGCCATTTAATACATTCTAATTTTCAAACCACTTTGTGATGTTTGATTTTTTGCTACTACTAGCTATCATTATTGACATCTTTTATATTAAGTCAGTAGTTGGTTATTTAAAGAGTCCAGATTCAAAAGTTTGGTTTGGTCTGTATCAGACTGATACTATCAGTTAACATAAATTAACTACCATTTGCGTGTTCTAAATCATCTTTAGAACTTTACTCAAATTTTATATAACGTTAACGAGAGGAGAGCGAATCTGATTTTGATGTTTTTGAATAATCAAGTTCAACTTTAATTCATACAATTAACTGTTAAGTATATATGAGGACATTTGTTGCGACATTAATTCCGACGTTATTATTATTATTATGGAACATTATCAATTTATTTAATTCACTCAATTCCTGTTATTAATGTGCAATGAAATTGTAAACTGTAGTACCTATTTAATGACCCCACAAATAAAACCGTAATTAAAACTTGTAATAATAAATTTATGTGGATTGCGGTTGAGTTTTTGACATTATGCAATGCAATAAAATTGCTTCCGTTCGGGTACGTGTGCAATGATATGCAAATGACAGGGTAAACGATCATGCCCCAATGCATAAATCGTTATTTTAATTGTCCAGGGCTGGCAGATCACAGAAAAGGATAGACATTGTGAAATTCATAATATCATAGGAAATATCTATCATTTATTCATTCCTTAAATTAAATAACATAAAATATACATAACTATAATTTTAACATTAAATTGCTTAACCTCATGTTAACTTCATGATGTCACACAAAGTTTATACTTATTATCATCTTACACAGATAGTTCAGTTCTCTCCAACATTGTTTATTTAACACACCTTTGTCAAGGTCATGCAGTCCAGTCCATTGAATGCTACTATAGTTAGTTCCCGAATAATTTAGAATTCTAAAAAACGTCGACATAAAATACGGAAACTTTTTTAAATTGCACTGCTCTTGTTTAGCATGTCTGTCATTGTCATTTTGTCATGATATCATATTATTTGGACTAGTTGCTATATATTAATTAACAAACGTTTAAATGTATTTATAAATTGCTTAACTGAACTACTAATAATTATTATTAAAAATACTAACAAAACCTTTTAATTTTGATTTTCACACGTGGTTTACTGTCACACGAAAGCAGACAGATATAGAAGATTTCTATTATTGGGCCAACACAAACCATTCTTAAACTATCGGAACTAAACACAAGTAGGCACTAAACTGTCCCAAGCTACACGTTCTACATGGACTACCTCGAGAAACAATTAACCAGCAAATCCTATTAATCAAAAGCAAACATTTTTACAATGCCTCGCTACCGCTAGGTGAAAGATAACTAGAGAGAATTCCATTTATTCATCCTCATTCACTGCAACGGATCAGTTAACGCTCATGAGGGTGACATAATAAAATATATAGCATTTCTCTTAAATTAAATAGCGAAGCCAACATAAAAATTTGCCTTGATTTTTTCATTCATTCAAACCATTCTGCCACATGTTGTTAATCTGACATTTTCAATGGGTTTGGGTCATACATCTGCTGGTAAAATGTTTAAAAATTTCATAATCCATGCATTTTATTGAGTGATTCCAAATTCCACTAGAGATCCATGAGCAAGCCGTTCGTAATTCCTGTGAATCTGTTGATGATGAGCCCAACGGACGAAGCCCACATATTGATTACTTACTGCAACTTGTTGGAGTTGCGGTAAGCTAATTGAGTCAGGCCCATTGTTGAGACTGAAATTCCAAAAACAGCAAATACTGTAGCCGTGTTGAATGCAACTTTCTCCCAGTGCTTCTCCGCTCGCACGGCACTCTGTAAAATAATAAAATTCATTTCAATTTGCATTTTGGTCTTAATACGGTATCTAATCATTTTGCATTGGTAAACTCGATTACTTACGTTGTTTAACCCGACACGAATCGGACTATTGAGAAGACGAACTAAAATCATACTCTCTCTGAACCTGGTTTTATGGCGATAACTCCTCCAAAATTATGTCTGCGGCGACCTTTTAAAAAAACAGGAAAACGTTTACTACAAAAATTGTCAGTTTTACAAACAATCGGCTATCATGTCATTAATGATTGCAGACTCTGGTTATACATACATAAATATTCATGCTTCCTAAACTCGAGTTTTTTAACACTGACATTATGTAATAATGTTCATGAGGTTAAATTACTAATAATAATTATAAAATATTAAAGACGCTTAACATAATTAAGATGAGTGTGAAAACGGTAAGTAGTTACACAGAGGTCACGGAGCGTCCGTGTAAAATTTGATTCATTACTGCTCGTGCCATGTGAAGCGGACGTGATCTTGTTATTGCTCTGTTTATTTAGACCGTATGAACTATTCATCTTCCGACTATTAAAAATAAAATGTTGACAATTCTACGCAGACTTAAAACATGAATCACCCATGAGATGCGTGGGCAATGACGAATTACTGGCATGCCACACATCGATAACAAAATATGTAGTAGGAAATAGTGGCAAAAAACATTATTATCAGTCAACTTGGCATCCTTAAATAAAAGGTTATCAATAATAAAGTGAAATCGTTGAATCAATTCTCATTGACAGTAGTTTGTTCAACCACCTCCAGCGGCAAATATTTTTGTTACATATTTAAGCGCGCTGTCAACATAATGAGATATGCCTTGGTAAAAATAAAATTTTGATAAATGATCGGGAAAATTATTCTTTCCATTAAAAGAAATTGCCAAACAGGGCTAGTCAAGAGATTTTAACGGCATATGAAAATTAACTCTAAATGCGAAAATAAACGACCTCGTTGAAAAAAGTCACTTCTCTGCCAAAAATAAAATTTTGAGAAATACAATGCATAAAGCGGAAGAGTCGACAATTCTAATAAGTTGTTTACAGTCATCTCCTTCGAAAATGGTTTATTTTCTCGAACAGTCTAGCCCTACAGAATATTTGGTTTTACTGAAACCATCAACATGCCGTTCCTACGACTCAAATTTCTAAATATATAAATTCGGTCCACTGGCGCCGCATTCCTCCTCACTGAATCAGTGTTTCCGAACTTGTTCGGCCAAGTACTATGTATGTATTATGAGAAGGAGCCAATTTAAAATAGAACTTCGTGTGTAATTGTTCAGTATGTAAAAGTAAAATATTTGAATGGGACATTTTACAAATGCCTATCATCGTGGGGAATGGAAGTACACTCTTCTGAAGGAATTGGTTCCCATAACCAAAGTGGAAGCTACAACTCAATTCTACTTTCAAACTGCGTGTGACTTCTCAGAGAGTGATGGCGATATGGCACGTGTGTGGGTTTTGGCAAAAACAGAGTCCCATGCTAATGAATGGTAATAACCGTCACGGTTAAGCTTGACCTTTGAAATTGTTTATCTAGAAATTGAGTAAAACGTAGGTATTGCGACAACACCCATTCCATTTATATGTCAGACAAATAAATGTATTGTGCAAAGTCGTAATAATGTTATAATAAATATGCACAAATAATTTGTTAATGGAGTTTCGACACAACTCGGTGGCCTAGTACGAAGTAAAACCCATGATTATTAATCGCTGAAGTAAGTATATATGTGGCAAGTGGCATTTGGATAGCCTTTGTAATTGTACAGTATACCACCAGAATTGATAGCTAAACAATATCTTGTAATTTTAATGAAAAAGAATTAACTACCTAGCCATCCAATTTTACTTTTACCAAGAATATTAATCGATCAGCAACTTGTACCACTGACTGAAACTGACGAAGTGGTTGCCGGGTGTGCGTACTAGTGTAAATGTAACTGTAGGTCGTACCGGCTGTGTTAGAATATACCAGGTCAAATTAGAAAAAGTAGTTGGTTTGCTATGTCTTTATATTTGCGTATGAACATATCAAACATCACAAATCGATAATCCAGTGCAATTGCTAAATACTAAAGGGTGTCAGGTTATGTGGTATTTGGTCGAAATTTCTCAAAGGGTACTGAAACTGTTTGCAGAAGGTCATATTCTAAGTTAGAATTTCTACACCATTTAAAGCCTTCCTAAAAACTGGAATCTGAGGTCTTGGTGTTAGTGTTATATGTTATAAATAAGAATGTGGATGTTTCCAAATTCCAATATTGATCTTGAATGAATGGATGAAATATAGAAAGGTTAATCTTGAATTTTAAATCTTCTAGTAGAACGGCCATTTGAACAGAAAACCGGAGATGCCTTTTGAAAATATCTAACTCACAAGCCACAGAGCCAAAGGTCAATGCTGAATAGACAATTGTGCAAAAAGAAAGAGCTTAACTGAAACTTTTTTTGCTCACCTTCAAGTTTCTTCACCGCTAAATATTAAAATGGCACCACAAAAGTTGAAATTAATAGCGACTTTGAATATGTAACTAAAAAATTTGTCGCAGATCTAGAAAATTCATTTAAAAAAATAACTGAAAGGTTTAATGGTGCACTAGTGCAGTAGACACTATGTACGAGGCTGTTGGATACAATTTCCGTACTGAACTACAATATCAGATAAAATAAGATTTCAGTTCACTCAGACTGGTTACACACTGCTAATAGCAGGCAGTATAATAACTCCGTAACTCAGTTGAGTACAGAGAATACAAGGCAAGGCAGTTCAGATTCAGTTCCTTTCTTCTAAATCGACTGGTTTTATACCTACCTCAGTCTACAGTTCCTCTCAGCCACATGCAGACATCCATGTTTTACTCATCATGTTCATTCTCTTTCGTTCATTTTTAGCAAGCACATTTCCACACGTCCGTTCAGCATTTTTTTCTTGATACTCCTTCAATTCTTTCCACATTGCACACTAAAATAAATGCTACATTAACAAATGCAGTGATGGCCGCCTTGCTGGAGCCACCAAGTCGCTGTTTACGAACAAGTTATCACCTCCACGAGGGAGCTGCGTTGCAGGAGCCATATAACTGGTTCTCAAAGTGTGTGTGTTAGTGGCCAACAAAATCTGAATTGAATGAATACTCTCAAGTCAGATACGCTTGAATACTGATAAATAAGGTGTCTGGCATTATCATAATAAACCAAAGTTAGCTCAAATGAAGCTAGACATCAGAGTTTTTTAATGCTTGATGTTACATATGCTAATGAAAATGGTTATCTTCATTGTACTGTACATAGGTTTGTAGACAATCTGTACCGAAGATGAACAAGTAACTAAACTAGGTGGACAGTCCTAGGTTTATATTTGTTTTCGTTGATAATAATAATTACTGTGCATGCATGTTTTCAATAAAATTTAATAAGATAAAGCAACTCAAGAATGTTTGACGTTAAGTGATAAAACTGTTTGCGCAGGGAGAGGGATATTCAGAGAGTCGATATGATGCGGTGGTCAGTTCAGTCTATATACAGGTTGACAGAATTAAATAGTTTTATTTGCAATAGTATGTCGCAAGCCAAGCGCAAGTTATTCTACGCCGAGTAAATACAGAGAGAAGGATAAATACAAATAACGCGTTCAATGCACTCGCAACAGTGAAAGTACTGCAGTCACGGCGTGTGACGGGGTGACCATTAACTTTTAGAAATTTCATATGACAATGACAACTGGGGGACAGTGAGAAATAATCAATTCAGCATCTTTCCTTTTCGTATTAAAGTTATATGAATGCTTTTTACTTTATACACTACTAGTTGAGTTTATTTACGTTTGTCATTGTCTTAGGTCAAGTACTGGTTGCTCATCAGATAAATTGTTTACATAATAAAATATTTTACAGGATCTTATCAAATAATCTTACAATTTAAATTATTTACTATTGTATGTAATGTAATCTAAAATACGTAATTTTCTTCGTATCATATTTTCACTTCACATTGATATTATAAGGTTATGTAGTATTCCGCAGAATAAACTTCTCATTAAAAAAGATAAATAGCCTATTACCATCAGACATCTCAGATGACTAATTGCCCGGCTTTTCACTCTATTTATTTGTAATTATTGGAAGTACAATAATTTCTTACTTAGCAAGTTTAGCTTTTTTTATCATCTTTTAAAAGACACTGATTTTGTGTCGCCTTTCACTAGATATTTTAGCAATAATTTGAGACTGTTGAGAATTTTTACGAAATAAAATCAAGAGTGAAAATCTAGCTTTCATCCAATTTGCAATGCCATTTATAAAACAGGCTTTTATATCTCATTTTCCCCACTAACCAAATTTTTAAACGTGTAATCAGAAGAATTATGTAATGTAATACCGACGGTTTTAAGCCTTTTTCATTTAATCAATGCGTCCCATGTTTTCTTTTTTAATAATACTTCATTACGTTTGTATTATATTATTTATAATGCTGCATGCACGTTTTCGCTCAAACATTTTAGAGAAAGCAAATAAACTTTTAGATTTTTTCAGTTTCCTCTCGACAGTTTCTGAATCAGTTTTCCCTTCGTTTTTATCGATGAGATGAGAATTGAGATTTAACATGGTTTGCCACACCAAGGTATTTCATGTGCCGATGTCGAATACGTCTAATATTTTGCATGTCATTAGGATTATATGAGACAAAAATGTGATACAATTATTGTAAGCTGTATTATAAAAATAAATCAACAAAACTGTTTATCTAACTTTGGCAAAAATAGTTTGAAACATGTTGACAAACTGGCAAAATATCAGACGGATTCGTAATTGACAGCAGTGTTATTGCCACTATAACTATGTTTTTGAATGATGGGCAAATCACGTTTTCTTTGTTTTTGTTTTGATCTTTATCTTTTTTTAAAAGCTCCAATTTAGAACAAGGATAAAGGGTTACATTTCCCCCGCTTTTATTTTTAAGCGCATATCGAGGAAAATCAATAATAAGAACGGGACCAGCGTAATAAAATAATGGTAGTACTGCCACTTGCTATTATTATACACATAAATTCCTAACTCAGTGCTGGCAGCTGCCGTGCTGCTTTCAAAAATCCAAAATAGAGAAAGGTCTTTGATCCTCTTATACAATATTCATGTTATATGGACCATGAGAAGAACAGTGAATACAGTGCAAGCGATGTGTGAGTTCCAACTGCAACTTACATCCAACTCGAAATAGTAAAATGAAAAGTAACGCAAACGCATCGCACAGGGTTTCTTTCTTGGTAGAATCCGAAATTTTGTACATTCACTCTAGTCTTACTTACCAAAACAACCATCGCCAGCCACGGCTCGTTGGAAGTTTGTACCTCGATCAAGGAAAACTTTCACCATCACTTCTTTTCTCTTGATCCGAATCCGAATGTCAGTGGTGGTAGCAGCAGCATTGCTTATTATTATTACTCCTACTGTTATGTTGTACAAGTTGAATTTAATACAGCAAACATTGCCAAAAAAAACTGTCCCTACACGCACTCTTCTTCGACTTCGGATGATACACACAAACACGGCACACGTTCTCCCTTCTTCACGACAACTATATTTTGCATTATATATTTTATTATTGCATGTTATGTGTTGTTGGGGAAAAGTAGTAAAAAGTGTACCTTACTCGCTGCAAGACATGTGTAGTGCTCCGAGTACGGACTTTGGAGTGCGCTGAGTTGACTTCAATTCAGACGCACAACCAGCGAAAATGTAATCATAGCATTATTTCACTCCATATCTTATATCTCTCTCTCCTAATTAAATTCTCTCTTCCTTCACATTTGACATACCGGAGATATATAAACGGTGATATTCATAGACTGTGTTCCCTTCAAAGTACAATTTCAAGGATATAAACGTCCAATCTTTCTGGTTGTAGCCTGCAGGGGACACTTTGGTAGGTACTAGGTGTGTACTTCCGATATATATTTTAACAGAGTTTTCATTTCATTTTCATCGCCAATCTTCAGCATTTGTTTCTATCACTTGCTTGGAATGACTGTCGTTGTGTTCTGAGTGTTCAATGCGTCGCTCGTTCGAGTGAAAAGTTTGAGAATTTTCTTTTTTTTGTTTATATCCCGTGAAAGTCTTAAGAGCACAAATCCAAAATAAGACAATGTTAAACTCCAATTACGTAACGTTTCGCTCCAAAGTTTGATGATGAAATTCCGTAACGTGAGAGGATTGGAAGCAGCTTGACTGACAGGACGAGCGTAAGAGGGACAGACTCGGAGCTTCCGATTAATTCGGTACCCTTATCTTTTCCCCCATTTTTCTTTTCGCAATTTACTTGCCTTCTCCCAGTTATTGATCGTCTTCTGTATCCTTGTGCAACTCTGCCTCCTTGAAAGGGTAGACCATCCAAACGTCCACTAAAGTCATCCAGCGTTTAACAAAATATCTGAAGGGTCGAAGGCAATGAGCGAAGGAAATTTGCTGGACCAACAACATCATCATCGGCATCACAAACAAGGCAAAACATTATTCAACTCATCAAGGGATAGTGAATTAGAGCTTTTAGACACAGCTACACCCACAACATCGTCTCCTGAAATTCGAAGTCGAAGTCAAAGTGTAGGCAGCGCTCATCGGGAAGCACTTTTATTTTTTGAACAACACCGTCTCTTTCAAAACTCACCCGCCGCCGACTTTGGAAAGGAAGAAGGCTACGATTGTGAACTTAGGTCAATTAGTTCCTGCTCAAGAAATTCCAGCCCAGCAGGAGCGGGAGGAGGAGCCTACCATTCCAATGGTCGAGCGATTGCTCAATCTTCTGAACAACAACATCCAAATTCTGGTAATAATAATACATAATTATTATTTATATGAGCAGCAACAAGTACACAGTAATCATATAATGGCTACCCGTCATTAGAACAAGGTTCGACACGACTAAAATCTGGCGACCGCACAGGTGAAAGCAGGGGAGAAAGTGTGTTGATGCGAGATACTAAATTAGCATTCTTTTGGTGATTCTAATTTTTCAGCGGTGTCATCAGGAAGTGGCCGAGCTCGCAGTCAAAGTCAAGGACAATGCGGGAGTGTGAGGAGAAGACAGGATTCTTGCAACAGCGTGATTATCATAAATACTACAAATAAGAATAAACAAGGTGATAGTACTGGACAAAGTGGTAGTACAAACGGAACACGAGCCAGCAAATGGCTCGAAGAAATCCAATTCACTGCCCAGTATCAACATTATCGCACTAATAATTATGCCTCAGTAGTCAGCTCGGCCAGTTCACTTGATAAGTCTGATGGAGCAACTGCAGCTGGGGCCGTAAGCGTCGGATCCAATGACCAACAAACACATACTGTCTACGGTGTTCATCAATCCAAGAGTAGTAAGGTTAGTGCAAAGTGCAAATACTACTGATACGTAAGTTATGTTAGTTCAGCTCACCATAAAAAGTTTGCTGAAGTTCATGAAAAGGTAGTTTTTTAAATGCCAGTCAGTCAATAGAGATGTAATGCTGCATGCAAATGTGAGTGAACCCGAAAAAGTCTCGGCTTATATGGACAAGGATATAAAAGAAATTATTTCACTATGTCAATAAACCAAATGGAAAAGTTGGACAAAAGAACCTAACATAAGGTAAGTAGGCAAAGAAAAGGGAAAGGTCAAGCAAGCAACTTTATTTTCCCATAATAATGTGCAACTTCTTCATTCTCCTTACAACCGCTTACATAAGGTGACATTTCGAGACAACCGTTCAGAGTGAAAAGATTTTAGGTAGTTTATGCACACTTGTGTCTGTCCACACACATTTCGCATAAATTCTCTTTTGACAGAAAGGTAAATACGCGATGTCTTTCTGCGGTGAAATTCATCTTGTGAAAGGCATTCTTCACATTTTGTATATGTATATAGGCGATTCTGTGTAAACCCACAGACTTTTGTTAATGTTAACTGCTATCATTTGCAGTAGGTTTCAAATATGTATATCGTACGGAAATACAGTTGGACAAAATGATTTGATGTATCGATGTTAAAATAGATGGGCCATCTAAGATGGCCCATTTCGTAAGTAAGAAGACATTCGACAATTGGCTGACAAAAAGTTAGATCTCTGAGGATAAAAATGAAGTCCAAGATCTTGTATATACGCATTATTATCCTAGGAAAAATGCCAAAAAGTAGATATCATTTTTTGGCAACCCTTTCGCTGATATGAGTTCTCTCTTTGTACCTTACACTTGGCAAATAGTAGGTTATATACCGCTTGCATCGTAATAATTGTGGCACTTGAACTTAATAAAGAAATAATACGATATTTTGTGCGTTCAAACTGACATTTGGAATCTCTCTTGCGGTTAGTTACTTACAGTCTGATGTCGAAGCAGCAATATCATCCATCTGGGATTGAGCTAAAGAAGTCATATGCCTGAAGGGAATTTCTCGTCTAAAATGTCAATGGAAAATGTTGAGTAAACTTGCCCTTCTTTACTATTATACTTTATATCCATTATTATATAATACACTGAATATCGGCGTATCACAAACCAACAAAGATAATGTGCCGAGTCAAATGGCTTGCGAGTCAAATTCACTCATAATTTGGCTGAAGTAAATTGTCTATACTTAATGTAATTTCAAAGTCGTAGTCTGAATTCAGTATGAATTACATATTGACCATCTTTATGACATTACATAGTATTAGTGTGACCTTTAAGTACACATTCTTGGAAAAATGCAAAGAGTATCACACCTATTAAAGGGCTTGATATCTGCAATGAACAAATTAGTATTGTGGACACCTGCGACGTGAAAAGACAGCATGACAGAGTCACTTTCCTAAAGCACAAATCGTGAATTAGTGATTGGTGTAATCTAGATAAAAAACGTTCTGAGTTTCTTTGCCAAATTGATTTCTGGCAGGTGTTTTGTTAACCGGTGTATGGTTTGGTATTAATTGATTTCGAGGCCTTGAAAAAAAATATCAAATTTAGGTAAGTCCGACTTGAACAAGAAAAAAAAAGCCCCTCTCTTTCACATAATTTCATGGCCTAACGCTTATACCATTTGTGTGTTATATAGAATTTAGCAAAGTACGACTTGTTATAAAATTCATCTACCAACTGAAGTTAGTAACTTCAAGTTACTAATTAAAATTCAAGTTTTTAGCTAATCATTCATCCATAAAAACGTTTGAAAGATTGGACATTGTTAAGAAAGGGAAGAATAAGATAAGCATTAAAGTGTAATAAGTTTTAAAGAGTAATAAAATTAGAACTGTAGGGTGACTGTTACATTCACTGATCTACTTTACACCTGCCATGGGAAATATGGCATCCCTATCTGGGTATTTATGAAATCAATTTGCTAAACGAATGACTCATACATAGCTGACAACACTCAACTCAAACATACATACATCAAGCGTGTTTCATTTGTTGCATTCGAAGCGAGTGATGGTCTGATGGTGACGGAGCATTACGTTTTTGCACTGGCATTTATTTGGTAAGCTGGAGGTGCCTACCTTTTGTGGATGAGTCATTTTCAGTTAAGGAAGTCATTTTAGGCTAGCAGGTATCGAAAATAAGTAACATTCCCGCACTACTTAGACTTTATTTTACTCTCATTCAAGTTGCAGCAATGTATTAATGAGGGTGCTTAGCTTAGGATTTGTGAATGTCGCAGTAGCGACTAGCGAGTGAATAGTTTTAGTCATCAGTCTCAGTCGCCTTTGTCAAACCAAGCGTTCAGCATGTACTATGATTTACGTGTGTGAGTGACAGACAATGATTGTTGCGAGTTTGATATGACACAAATTAAAGTTTTTAATACAAAACTTTCAGTGTTTCGAAAGCGGTGAACCAGATAACACTTAAGAAGGCTTCGTTAGTAATTTTCAAACACCGCATGAAATCGAGTGAAACCCAACGCGTGATTTTGGTCATTGGTGGCTCGGGCTGCCGCCTCCTTCCATTACGAAACGGTACTCAAAAGATAAAAGTTTTTCTCATTGTCGCACCTTAATTTCCTTAGTTTTGTAAAAGTCGTATCGAAAGAAATACTGAAAGTGAATGCTACTGCTAAACTTTTAAGTTAGTTTCGCAACAAAATTATTGTTTAGTTTCCTTAATTGTTCACCTACGGATGTCGAAAAGTGACGGTATTTAGAACAAACATTAAACATAAGTACAACGCGTGTGATTTAAAATCAACTGATTTCTCCTTTCTGTTATTTTAAAGGCGATTGATTACCAATTCGACTGTAATTTGTACACGTGGCATTAAGGTTTCATTTTCATTGCTGAATTCAGATTTTTTGCTGTAAGTGCGAAAGAAATTTTTTAACATGTTTTGAATATCTAAAAACAAAAAAATATTGTATTTAGTGGTTGTTGGAAAAACAAGAGTGTCCTTGTCTATTTATGCGTTTTATTGCTCTACTCACAAAAACTATTATAGACAGGAATCTTACGTACAAACATATTTCATTGAACCTCGAGAATCTCCATGAAAATTTTACTGCAGATTACTATCATTATAGGATGAAAAAATGTCACTTTGGTTGCTGCTAAATAGCAGACAGTTATTTGTAAAAAAAATATTTTTGTTTGACAAACCTTATTTTCCTTATGGGAATTAACACGGGAAAAGTGAAGGTAGCACAAACAGGAGAAAAATCAAAGAGTATTTCCACGATTAACAAAAAGTTTTATGATATTTTTAAAAATCAAATCCATAAAAAATTTAAAATGTCATAAAAAGTTGTTTACCGTGGGAATGCTTTTTGATTTTTTTAAAACACCAAAGGGAGGCCCTGTGCTACATTCACAATTCCTGTGTTAATTCAACTGAACAGAAAGTTTTTTATGATATTTTGATTTTTTTATTGCTCTGATTTTAAAAATATCATAGAAAACTTTCTGTTCATCGTGAAAATGTTATTTGATTGTTTTTAAAAAACAGTGGAGGGGGACCCTGTGCTACCTTCACTTTTTCTGTGTTAATTCATATAAATAAAGAATACATGCTTTGTGAAACAAAAGCATTTTTTTTACAAAGAACTGTCTGCTATTTAGCAGCAACCGAAGTGACATATTTTCATCCTATTATGATAGTAATCTGCAGTAAAATTTTCATGAAGATTATCGAGGTTCAATGAAATATGTTTGTGTGTTAGTTCCCCTTGGTGTCTTTTTGCATCTTTTTTATAAAGTTTCAGACAGTTGCATACTTCATCTTCGTAAAATGTCAACCTACAATCATGAGACTAGAAACCCGAATCCTCTTCTAGTAAACAAAACAAACGTGCTCGTAATTCATAAACAAGGTCCATTTTGTTGCCTTGCTTCAGAATTCGTTTTTTACACACTGCTGCTCTCTCTCTGACACAAATTGTCGAAAATTGAAGATGTAATTACCCTATACCGTAACATCTAATAATATATCTACATGTCTTCTACAGCAAAGGCTCGAAGCAAAAAAGTCATCATCATTATTTATTATTACTAGTTTGAGATGAGATGTGCACATTTAATGAAATACTTTTCCTTCTAACAAGTGACTGTGAAGGAGATCCATGCCAAGCGGAAGGTGTCAAGCCCATCTTAATTTAACTTCCTTCTATTACTCCATTAGTTATAGACCGAAACTAAAAGGTTCTTTCTATTCTATTACTCAAGTTTATATCCATCCCCTTCCCATGATATAAAGTCATTAAAGTGCACTCACAAGCGGTGTAAGGAAAGCACAATCATAATGGCAAAAAATGTCACAAATAAATACTAATAACTAAGAAGGATATGTAACAATGTAATATGAATTCAACACAGAAATTTCCCTTTTAAATAGAGATTTTTTGCTGAAAATCATTACTGAAAGTAGAGTCACAGATTGACGATACAATGTAGAAAACAGTTATGCACCCTGGGTATAATTTCGTTTGTTGGTCCAATCTAGCAAAGTATGTGATATGATGACAGAAGGGTGAAGCGATTTGCTCCATTCTCACTGAAACGATTCTAACGGTGATGATGAAAACAGGCGATGCGGTAGAGGTAATATTAGCAGAAAAGTCCTCTCGAGTAACTTTACATGGTTTGTAAGGATTCGTGAGGATTTAAACTTTTTTATCATCATCATTTTGATTTACAATCATCATCCACAACGTCCGTATGTGTTTGTCATAGAACACGAGTTTAGTGAGCAGAATGAGTCAGTTCAGTTTGGTATGGTGCAGTGTGAACAACAATAGGAAATAGGAGCAATTTCACCATTTAGCTTCATATTGCAATCCCGGTCCTTTAGTGGATTTAGTACTAGTTAAGGCCAGTTAGTCTGCTCGCGCACAACACCCCACATGGGAACTGGTAACTTTTCATGATAAATTATCTTTATTTTTCTTCTGTTCTATCTGCAATAGTCTCTAATTATATCAATTATTTTTGAGGGGCTCCAATTGCATCACATATCTAAAAAGAGGTAATTCTGTTCTGTTGGTGAGAGTGCGAAAACGACGAGGAAAAAACCTGCAGTGTTTTAGTAGAAAGAGGCAGTTGCCGTACTGACATTGAACATATTTCCCTTTTCTGTGGTGAATTTTCATTTTTGATGATGTTCATAGACCGTGCACTGAAACTGTAGGATATCACTGGCACTGCCATTTAATATTATCAATTGTGCAGCTGTTGTTTCATTCTATTGACTACTGCAGCTTTTACTGTACAAATGATATCCATTACAATGTGCATAACCAATGATAATAATATCGTGTAAAATTTGCATCGCATGCAAAGGAAAGATTAAATCGAGAGAAGGTAAAGCATAAAAAAGCCTGAGGAAACAAAAATCTCATTCAGTGATTCTATTTTTGCTCTCTTGCTCTTTTTATTTTAGCAGGACGGTTCTGAAGCGGAACGTTCTCGGAGTTCAAGCAAGCCAGCAAGTTCAAGTAGCAGTGGCAGCAGCACTCATCATCGACATCAATTTATCAAAAGAAATCAACGAGACGGTGCGGAAGAGGAACTTTTGCCACAGGAGCATCAACACCAACAACAGCAGCAGGAGCAGTCAGACGACCTTAATCGACAAAACTCAATTACCACCTCTCAGTGCTGGAACTTTCCCCGAGTGAAGCTGAGAAAACTATTCACGGCAAAATCCTTGGACGATATTTTAAGTGGACCAAAGGGTACCTCGTCGGCTGGTAGCGGTGGTGGTCGAGGTGTCAGAGGGAGAAAAAGTTTGCAGGTAGCATCAGCTCAAGAGGAAGTGAGTGGCGAAAGGAGCAGCAGCAGCCCGGAATTCATTTGCAGAAGCACCACTTCCACTAACACCAAGAAAGCACAGCTTTTAAGAGGTACTTTTTTTGTACGCATTGAAACGTTTAATCCGCATTGGCATATTCGTTGAAAGATTCCGAAGTTGAGTTTCTTCCGAATACCAGTTTATTCTCAGGAGTATAAAATTGTTAGGTCATAGGTATGAAGAGGCAGGAATTTTTTAAGCCGGAAGGGCACAATTGAACAAGCTACATATTATTTTTCATTGGTGTTATTTAGGGTAATTAGAGAAATAAATTGCATTCCTAGTTGTCGCTTTCATTCAAAAGGCCTTAAGTATTCGATGTGAAGAGGGAGTGACATTATTATAAAGTGTGCATGTAAAGTGTGAAAAGGAAAGCGTAACTTTTCACTCGACAAATGCTGGCAAATTTTTACCCGGGATAAGTTTGGCTGGGAATGAAGTAGTTACCAAACATAATTGACTGGTTTCGGTTTCAGAAGGTCACAACTTGGACCAACAAAATCCATTAAAACAGTGTGATTCAGTATTACGGCGGAATTCTTGTGTTGTGTTAATCTGAGCGTTGCATTGCATAAGTAAGTACATCGGATTTGTGTAGATAAAAGATAATTGGATTGGAACATTGGAACATTGATGATAGATAAGAGGAGCTGAACTTCAGAATTTGTGTGAATGTGAAACTTTCATTTACATACGACATTGATGGTGACACTAATACATATTGTTGGTGTTCGCTGGAATTTGGGGCAGACAGACACATTTCTTGATATTCACATAAATACGTGTTTTAGATTCTCGAGTTTACGAGTATTTGTAATGACATGACAAACTTGAAAACTCTCATAGGAGAAAATGAACTGATTAAAAAAAAAAATATTTCGTCACGCCTATTTTCCCAGGAATACTTGTTCGCGCGGTTCATTAGTATTCGTACGTAATTACAAAATAAACACAAACTCGAGCCTAACAGTAAATTCAACTAATGAGAAGTCACGTACGAGTTTTTATTAAAAATATTTCAAGTGGTCATTTTAAGCTACAGTATGCATAATCAGCAAAATTCAGTTTATTTAATAGAAATATTATACCAGGTATTTGCAGGTATTGTGATAACCTAATATTTACAGCTCACTTTCAGAATAGACAAACCAAGACAAGCATTCTTGAGTTTTCAAGTTCATCGTATAAATTTATATTAATACATCAGTTGCTGATTAAATCGATTCAAGTGAAACTGTTTAAGTTCAGATTTATTCCGAGAGTTACTCACGACTAAATATGAGGAACTGTGATATAATATGAAGCTGTAGTTGAATCTGAATCTACAAATCCGCAGATTCTCAATACTTGATTTGCAAGCACAGTCACGTTCCGTTCGTACAGTGTTTAATGTATTGGTAGCAGAATTTAGCTAGAGCTCTGTAGGATTCTGATAGTAATAACCCA
>VYYJ01000958.1:0-39699 GCA_021029165.1 Cyphoderus albinus
TAAAGTGTACACATTATTGTAACATTTCTCCACTTTTTGTTCTTTCACGCACTTTCTTAGTCATATGGATCATTGTTCTCTAAAAATTTATGGTCTGCAATAAAGAATAATAATAATAATAATAATAATATATGAAGATAATGAAGCTTTAAAAAGACTGAAATTATCCGAAGTTCCATGTTTAAAATGAAAATCAATTTTCGCACAAGAAAAGTGGAATAGTTTATCATTAACCATTACTTTTCAAGTTCGGTCATTCTATCTTTTTGTGTTTTCAACTATTTAAATAAGTCTCGTTCGTTCTTTATTTATTTTTCCTCACTCCTCTACACAACTTCAAGATCATTCCAGGAGCAAAAAAAGCTTACTAAAAGGCTACTATGTAAAGCAAGTTTCATTTTAAAATGAGCAAGCTGGCGATAAAAAGAAAAAAGTAAAAACTTTCCATTCGATCCCTTCACACACTGGAAAATTTTGTGTTCTCTTCTTTTCTTTGTCTCATCAGGCAACTTTCTCTTTAAAAAATGTGTCTGTTCAACGAAACAAGAAACAACACTTCTCATTTACACTCCTCTGGTCCTCTGCTCTGCCACACAACACACCTTCATTTGCTCCATTACTCCATTCTATCTACTCAGTTCCATGGATGACGCACTCGCGCGCTATCCCACGGCGGTGGGATGTTGGGATGAGGTGACCCTTATTATGAATAAAAAGCGTCTTTTACATAATATTGTAAGTCCCCACCCGACCCAGAAACAAAGACATGTTTTACAAGTTCACAAACATTTGTATCAAACAAGTCCCATTAATTCTTCTGAAACGTGTCTGACTTTGCCCCAGAAATGGCTATCGTTACTGTCCTCTCCATGTACATCCTTGAGTAACTTAAAAGTCATTTTATTTTCATGTTTCGTCCGATTATAATTTAGTCAAAAATGTTTGCAGCAAACTTTCAAATAGAGTAACTAGCTTTACTAAAAATAATTGGAGTTTATTATAACGATTTGATTGTACATCAACGAAGTACAATTTTCAATTTGCATGCTAAACATATACAAAGAACTCGCGTAAAATGTTCAGCAGTAGTTTCAGAATATGTCTCGGAATGCCCCAGTCGCAGTCCTGTGAAAGAGAAGTGCACATTTTTTGTCAGTTCTTCCACAGCTAAGCTGAGAGCTTTTTACCCCGGACACTCGATGAGATGAGATGCCAAGTTCTGAAGCCAAGTGCAAGAAGGATGAGAAGGAAGGGCTAAGAGAGAAGGAGCGCGACGGAGTAAATCTTCAACACGGTGTGTGTGAACTGCTGTGGAAAAGCTCAGTCGCCTCTCTTCTCCAACTCTACCTTTGCATGTATTGTCATTGTAAAGCCGACAGTTTCGTTCACTGAATTTCAACAGAAATTTTAATTAAAAAGCGCTCAAAATGGTAAGTAACCACTACAATTAAAATAATTAAGTAATAAACAGTTAAGTGATTTCATGTTAAATAGTTAACGGGTGCATTTTTCGCAGTAGTGCTCCAAAAACTTTACTATATTTCTTTTATCCGCATGCTCATGTGATTGTGTTGTGATGTTTCGTGTTCAAAACTCGAAATCTTAAATGTGTTGTAATTGTAACTAATCTTGGACAAAATGTAATAACACAACCTTTTCTTTGAATGATTTTAGGGTCGTGTCAGGACAAAGACCGTGAAGAAGGCGTCCAGAGTGATCATTGAAAAGTACTACACTCGTCTCACTTTGGATTTCCACACAAACAAGAGAATTTGCGAGGAAATCGCCATCATTCCCAGTAAACCTCTTCGTAATAAGATCGCAGGGTGAGTCCTACAAAAGCCAATCTTGGATACATTAACCTTGGGCTGTACAATTTGACACTTTATTTATTGCCGTTTGTTTTTCCATGTTTGGCAACAAACCTTTTTTTAAGCACTGACCGGTGCTGTGCGATGCTTTTGTAACAGGCTTTGGAAAATATGTACATTTTCAACTAAACAATGAATATGTGAAAATTTAATTTTTTATAGATTCGTCACGCATTTGATGCGTAGACTCCAGAACAGCCAGGTTCGAGGAATTTCGATCAAATTGCAGGAGGAGGAAAGAGAAAGGCGAGATAACTACGTTCCCGAGGAGTCTGCTTTGGAACGGGATATCATCGAGATCGATCAACAAACTAAGGATATGTTGAAGCTTATGGAATTCCACAACTTGAGTGGACTCCAACTCACCCAGGTCACCGCGGGTGCTCAGTATGGTGGTCGCCGTTAGATTTTAACATTTTAAGGATAAAATACATTCTTGATAATTATTCAGTTGTGTATTCATTTCAACTCTAAAATCATTTTAGCCATCTGTTTGTATTCTCTTGTGGATATGTAACTGAAATAATGATCAAAGAATAATTATTCGTAACTTTTAATATCTACTGTAGCTACTTATTTTATTGTAAAACTGGTTGTTGGTTGGTTCCACCCATACTCCTTTAATAGTTCGGCATTTGGTGTCTGATACTTCTGAAGAATTGTTTTTACAGTTAATTTTTAATATTCCTTTTAACGGGAAACTCGTCATCATCACACAAATAATTATGAACAGGAGAGCAAAGTATTACTAACGGTTCAGCTTGAATTCACAGGATTACGATTTAGTTTGGGACTAAACTGATGGGCGAGGGTGGCATCATTAAAATAGGATTAATGATTGTGTGCCTTACTTTTAAAATTCGTCACCGTAATCTGTCGAATGCACCCTTTTGGAGCTCATTAATCAACGTCAGGCTATTTCTAGCATCTTCACTCTGCCTCAAATTTCAGGGGCTTCACCGTCAGTCACGTCAATTGTGTTTTGCTCATTCGTCAAACCAGTAAGATTTGTTGAATATTTTAATTTTTCTGCATCATGGTGTCCATAAAACAAGTTGAGAGCTTTGAAAATTCATACGTCTCATTATTCATAATATTTCTATTAAGTGTAACAATTCCACATACTTCAGCAGTGCAGGATTCAAAAAGTAGTCCGTCATTATTTGGCAAATTGTGGGATATTGGTTGTGAATTTTCTGGTGTGGTAACTCGGGTAAGACGCTCAGCACCGAACCCATTTCCAGAAGAACCTAATTTTGATGACCCGGAGGAACTTTTCAATTACTTGTACCCACTGGCTGACGTAAAGCCAGAAGATTCTATCGGAAATGAAGGAAGTGAAAGGTCTACCCAAAGTGCGCATTCACTGTCTTCATGGTTAGAAGACTTAATGGAACTTTGGCATTCCGAGTGTCACAATAGGAGAAGCAAAAGAGCCACAAGACGCAAAGGTAAAAGAAAAGAGAATCGTTTTTAATTCTGAAGGAAAATCTAATTTGCGTTAATTTCCAACTTTATAATAATACATAATTGCAGTCTAAAAAATTTCAATACACACTGGTATTACGTTTGTTCTCTCTCTTGGAGAAATAAGAACTTTCAGAACTGGAACAAACATCGATTCATCTTCGAAGTAAAACATTAATTACATTGGGTATTAAAAACGGGATACTAGTTGCAGTAAACTGCACACTCATTTTTACACAATCTTAATCTCTCTGTTAATCATTGCTCTTAAGCTTTTCATAGGCAAACTTCATTTTTCTACATATAAAAAGTAAACTAGCAGGTACCGGATGTTAGCAGAAAAAAGCTTTTCTCCCTGTTAGTTTGCTAATATTAATATTTTAGGTTCCTCGTGTCCCCCTTAACTTTTCCACCTTTCAGATGCATTAAATTTGATCGGAAATTAGTTTTTCAATACATTTATAATACATTTACAATTTCAGCATTTTCGTACTCCTAGGTCTTACTTCATACTAATAAGGAATATTTGCTTTTTTTGTCGCAACGATTTATACAGTCGCGTGCATTTAAAGAAAGTCAAATCAAGGAGAAATCTCATTATTTGTTTTACAGCTTCAAACTCAAGGGAAACAATGCAGAAGCAAAGTTCCAATGAACGCAGAGTTGATGCAAGTAAATACACTTCCGGTTGGAGCCAGAACTCTTCCTCTTTGTTTTCCCCCAGACCTCATATTATGGGTAACTATCGGGATCTTAACGGGGGTCACACAAGGCGTCAATCGGAATATGAGAGTGAAAGCAGTTACGGCGATGGTGAGATGGACATTGACCCCAACGAGTCATATAAAAAGGAAGAGTTGGAGATGGAAATTTTTGACATGTTTGAAGACAAGAAGAAACCTTCTTCAACGACAACACAACAGCCTTCGACTTCAGCGGGAGAGACAGTAACGGGAAACACAACAGATGCGAAACCCGAAAAGAAAGAAGACATATTTTTCTCCCAATACGGCGGTGACATTGAGTACTTTTTTCCCTTGCTCTCTTTCGGAATTCCGTTTGACGGAGAAATCACTCTCCTGGGCTTTCATGGGTTCAGAGGAATATTTCCTTATTAAGCAATCTCTATATTTACTATACTAGAATACAACTTTTTATACAAGAGAATCGTTAATCAGTAAAGTTTGAAGCAGAAATAATCTAATCCCAATCCGATTACTAAATAAAGAACAAATTCATTTTATTTTAGACACACATTAGTAAGACCTTTATTCATAGTTGCATCATTAAGGGCTGAGTGAGACGAGCACCCGTGTCGTGTAGCTATTTACAGATATAGGAAAAATTCGTTTGCGAGAAAATCTTTCCTACAACTTTACGAAGGTAATCAACAAAGTTGAAGTCAAATCTTTAGAATTACGCCCATTTATCTACGGGATTAAATTTTTATCTCAACTTTCAAGGCGTACTAATCGTAAGATGTACAACCTATGGGTGAAAAGATTCACAGTCTGGTAAAACAATTTTTGTATTATAAATAACAACCGTTATGTTTGTTGTGTGATGGATGAATGTAAGGAAAGCGTTCTTCATTTGATATCATTTCCAGTTTTTGTTTTCAAAATCAAAGTCTTTTAATCAAAACTGCGGAGCCAATACCTTGCTAATATGGATGTGGTACAGCAAAAGTGTCTTTATTTCATTTTTGAGAAAGCATTCTAGTTTTGCATTTTACTGATTTCGCACTATATTTATAAGGCTTCCGTGGAGTTGTTCCTACAAATCTTGGTATGCCACTCAGACAATTTCTCCTATCGAACTATCATTTCAATTAATACCTGTGAGAAAAGGAAGGTAATTCTTTTGTGAGCAGCAGAATATAAATATTGATATTGTAGTGGTGATTTGTGCTGGTTAGGTGTTTGGGAATTATTGTATTTGTATCCTTATTCCTTATGTAGTAAATTAAAGCGTTCATCGTATCTTCTCTCCCTCCCAGGCTACCACAGCATCCTAATAAAAAATCTCTGAGAAATGAGAAATCAATTGACTCACCATTCCTTGCGTAATATGTATGAAGCTATAGAGTATTTTTAGTTGAGTCGTATAGTTTCTATGAATGTAATTCGTTTAAATTACTAGTACATAACAAACTAGAGCATAACAAGTACCAAAAGTAAGTTAAATGGAGTGGAATGCAGCATGTGGAGTGCAAGTGAAAGCAATGCAACAGGTATAAATATGTTTGTACTGTGGAGCGGTCGGAAAGACAATTTGTGGCATGCCAAGGCTTCCGTTTCCCCTTCCTAGAATTCAGAGGAGAGATATCTCTCTCGTTCTCCACAAACTTCTCTCTGCGTATTTTCAGACGAAAATGAGAATGATGACGGCGCTCTTGCAACATATCTTCTGTAGTCGCTGTAACGTAGTCCATTTTTCTCTTCTTTCACTTTCTTCACCAACAACTTTCTTTTCTCTTCTTCACATTTTCATTTTCGCTTGCTGTTCGCTAAATTGAAGGTAGGCTTTCACTCGGGGGTTTTCCTTCCTGTTTTTCTTCTTGCTTGAACAAGTCGTGCTCATGTTTTAACGCTGGTGGGAAAGTAAACGAACATGCTTTTGGTTTCAAGTTAAAAATTGTGCCCCGCTTCCCACACACATTTGATTACAAGAAGCCAGACCAAGAGATAGAAGTAGACGGGACGAAGAGTGAGATTATTCGACACATTATTTTGTGTTTGGGAATCAGACAAACTTCAACAAAACATGATAATGTTTCGACTCCGGCCTCGCGTATCTACAAAATATTAAAACTAACTGGAAGTTGACTCTTAATTAAATGCTTTTGAAGGCGGAGAATTTGGGTCAGATCTCGCTCGGGTATGTTTGGTAAACTTTGACTTCACTTCTAACCTACTTTATAATCCGTGTGATTTGTAAGTATAACATAAACCAAGACTTCTGCGGAATACAATACATATCTAGATTAAAGGATTCAAATGTCGCAATTTCGCGAGAATCAATCTTCTTATATTAATCATATGTTTCCAATTTTTCCAATTTCTTATACATACAAAATGAAAATGAAAACATGCTACAAGAGATATGTGTAAAAGTAGACCACTTCTGACTACAAAATGGAAACTTATAAGTTATTATAAGGACGAGTTCGAGAAAAGTGGGATACAAAAGGGCCAGGAATGAAACATTTAAGATTGATTTTAGTCGTACTCAACCTATAGAAAAAGTTCCTAATTTTTTTCGCTTTTTCACAACTATTCAAATTTAATTCCGGAATATTCTATTACACTTCATATTATCTACCCAAAGATCCACAATACCGGACACCATTTGAACTTTGGATACTGCAACTGTATTTCATTTCAATTTATAAGTGGCAAAAGGTTCTCAAAAACTATAGTTTGCTTGTGAAGTTTATATCATATTTTTTCAAACGAATGCTCTACTATTACTGCTATCGTTGGTACAGGATGACCAACCTTTCCATTGTTCATCCTTTCCGTAGGTTTGATCTTCTTAATATCAATATGAAAGCTCTTGCTACCAATTGGACTTTGGTGGAGATGATTGGTGGAGAAAACGGAATGGGAGCAATATTTGGGAAAATGAATGGCCGGATGGGTTTTGTAGTTGTTTACTTTCTTTTGGGTGTGTGGTTACAGTCACAAGTCATCATTCCATTTACCGTCTATATGAGACTTTCCTTTTCTCTTTATTTAACGGTTTAACTTTTATTGTGGTTTTGTGCTGGTATTTAGACTCACTTTCTCCTGCTTGTACAAGCTATCTGAAAGAGGGAAAAACAAGTGTCATTCCGCTTAACCTCCTTTGTATAAGTTTATCCACTCAGTCAGTGGAACGTATTTTTAATGTGCTTTTTATGGGCATCTTCCAGGAACGATAAACTGCCGAGCTTAAAGATGTACGAACAAAGAAGGAATAAATATGGCGATGATAGTTTGGTTAGTGATATCATGTGCACTCATCCGCTCAGCGTTTACTGCCTCTCTTTCAGAAACAACCAGAGTGCCTTTGCTACACATTTTTCTGATTTCTTTGACATTTTACTGGAAAATGCTTAACACTCCAGCTTTGAAGGAGAGAAGGAAAGGAAACTGGGTAGATTTGGAGTCTGCTCTTTTCAATATAAATAGCATTTCCTTTCCTTTCTCTCTCCCTCTCTGACATGTTTTGTATTGAACTGTGAACACATTTGTAAAGAATGAGCGTCAAACATGTAACTGTCCTTGTGTTAAAGCCATGCACCTTTTATATTATATATGAAAAATAGAATCGAAAGTGGAAATGTTATGGCAAGGGTGTTTCCGCTTTTATGGACTAAAGGGAGAAAGGAAAGGAAGAAATTGCTTAGCACAATAGTAAAAAGGAAACCGAAAATGAAGAAGACAATGTACATTGTGTCAGAAATGGAATGAGTGAACAGATATTGCTTCGTGTGGGTGTGCTCTACTGCGCTTGATTATTACAACACGTTTGGTTTATAGAATTGTTTCCCTTTATAAAACAATATGAAGTAAATAGTTTGAAACCCCGATGGAGATTAATAACCATTACTATCTGTAGTTCCAAGCATTTCTGATTTCAGATATGGAGTCCAGTTAAAAGCCTTACAAAATTAGAATAAAACATGAGAGAACCACGAAATATTTTATATTATTCGAATTTCCATTTAAAACTTAAGACAATATTTTTGTAATATTGCTGCTACAATGGAAATAGAAAATTGGGAAATGGTTGGCTGGGCTGGTCTGTCCCTTGTGGGTTAGTTTATTTCCAGTTCAGAAAGAAAATCGAGGGAGCAGCGAGTGGGAAAGTTTTCGGGTCGGAGTCGATCAATCAAAGAGATGTTATGTTATTTGCCGTTGATAATGTAAGAGACGCAGTCCGGCTACTCGTGCAGAAGGAACAGCGCTCAGATTGCAGAGTCAGTTTACTTGCCAGAATTTTACCATCAAATCATTGATCGCATTAACCTGAACATTCAGAGATTTCGTCATCACTAGATAAAAGTCTGAGCTACATGAAAATTCCAAATCGATTATCTGAGCTGTGATATTTTTTAAAATTATGGGATAATTCAAATAGTAAAATATAAGGTTGAATATCAATATTTTTGTGGCACGCCTTTCAAATGAACTTACCCAAGACTTTCAACTTATTGTGCTATAGGAAGATGTCTTTCAGAAAAGTGTCAATGTCTTGCCTTAGTGACTTTTTTCATTCTACGTATTTCTCAATTTTAAAAGTCTAAGTAAGGGCTTTGGGATTTTATCCTTCCTGTCGAAAATGAGCCTCTCAATAATCCTATTTTCTCTTCCATCCATATTCACATCCGTAAGAGCTGTATGTAACGCATCGATGATAGTATGTAATGAGTTCCCACTTGAATACTAGAGTGCACACTCGTCTCCCAGACAAAGGAGAACACAACACCAGTGAAAGCGTTAGAATAGGATAAATTTTGCAGGACTTCTTCATTATTATTCCGATTGCCATTATTATCGCTGAATACGATCATTATCATTGAGGAAAGTATCCCATTGTGATTGGGTAGGTAAAGGGTCTCACTTCCTCGTTTATTCCTTATTCATTTTCACCAAATCTTTTCCTTCACGCTCTCATGGCCCTTTCAAATGAAGCGAAGAAGCACCTCGTATAGTCGATAATAATCCCTAGGAACCGTTTTGGGTGTCTTTGTGATTATTGTGATTCATCCATTTCATTAACTTCATCATTTGTTCATTGAATAGGCTCCTTTTATTGCCCCACCTGCTCAGCTCGTCGGCACCTCAGCTCATCATCATTACTTACGTTGTTACTTTCATTTTCCTTTATGGATTTATTTCTCTCTCGAATGGCGCACCGAGCAAGACAAATAGCAACAACTTGAACAAATCAACTTATTTTGCGAGGGATGTTGATTACGACGATGATGACGACGATGTTGTTGTTGATTACATCCCATCCTCTTTTCACGCTCCTGTATAATCCGCCTACCAGGATTTGACAAAGAAAAGGCGACAAAACACAACCCCATCCAACCAACTTCTTTTGTTTTCTGGTCACCATTAATTAACCTCAGTGAACAAAATTCAAGGAGTGACATGTCTAAAAGAACCACACTTTTCTTAACATTATCGCAAAAAGCTACATCTGTATGAACATCTTGTCGTATATATGTAACTCCTTAATTCCTTTGTTTTCTTCACAAAATAGGAAATTAGTAGCTGTCGCGAATTATTTTCTTGAGGCAAGTCCAAGCACCAAAAAGGTTAAACTTGCTTTTAGACTACTGTCTTTTTTTGTGTTCGCCAAAAATGGCACACAAAAGCTTGATTACATGATGATGGCTCTGAGAGATGACCTACAGGGATAAAAATCAAAGCCGTATTTCTGCAGTAAAGCTCATCATGTCAGCGAAGCGCATGTGGGACGTAGGTCTGCACAAAAATTGGACAGAAGCATACAATAGAAGGAAAGAGATTGTTCGGGTTTTCGATAAGTGATAAGCCTCTTGCCAGCTTCGAGTTATATGAAACGCGCAACGTGGTCATCTTCATTGTATTATATTACTGCGAATCAAGTCAAGAGTCACTCGCAAGCAGCATGTCTTGTTCCAATTTGTCCTAATATGTAAGTGAATATTATCAACTCCTGACGAATATATTTATTACGGGTATATTTCATATCGAAAACAAAAAAAGTCTTATGAAAATAGCATACTAATAATAATTATGCGGCGAACGTGTAAAACCACACGACTGTGCACAAGCCAACTCAACGTCAAAGTTAACGTAATACTTGATTTGTGATTTTTTCCCAAGACTAGGCTAACTGCTACGATATTCACTAAAAAGGCAAAATAAAAATGACAAAAGTGGTAAGAGCCACACGCAGTGGCAATATCGCAAAAACCAAACGACCAAAGCAAGCAAACCACATGCTACTAAATTTTGTGTGCGTGTCAAAGACGAGACGAGCAAAGAGAGTGATGTTAGTCTCACCAGTATTATTTATATAGGCACTTGTTCATCTTTTCTCAAAAAATAAGCGTGTGCATTTGATATGTGGTGTGCTCATAATAGCTTCGCTGGCTATAAATGTACATGCTTTAAAAGACCACACTCACTGCGACGCGTTATTCCGAGCGATGGTACAGACAGAGAAGAAGTGAGGAACGAAGAACACACACTTTTTTAGCTCATTGATATACACCGAGGTTGTGCTTGGTTTGGTTAACTCGTGAGAAGAAGGAGAGCTGAGGATTCAGAAGAAAACGTAGAGAGAAGAGCTGAGTTTGAGATGACGATGAGATGAAGACGAAAAAGGAAGAAGTACAACAGACTCGTCGTGCACATTCAAGCGTCAAGTACATGCTCCATGCTCCTTCACAAAGTTCGGCTTGAGGCTGGAAAATCTTAGCTTTAGTATTTTACTCACACACGGACAACAAGCAAAAATGCAGAAACCTTAACTTTGTCTTTGAGATAAAATTAAGCATATATTTTTGTCATGTGCAAAAACAAGTGGAACAACTTCAGTAGGATTGTGTGCAAGAAGAGACAAAATGTTATTTAGTTTTTAGTCGCAACCAAAAGGAGGAACAGGTGAAGTGTCAGAAAGTCAAAGCCAACCACGAGCCACGAACGACACACGGCCACAGAATTAGAGACTTTTTTCTTAAGACGAGGACATAGTAGTTTAGTTGAACAAAACGCTTCGCTCCGCGGAAAATCCTGCCCATCAATCCGTGAACAGGGAACGGACGACGTGAGTTGTTGGGAAGAAAGTACGGCGGAAGTGTTCCACTTGTTGGGTTTTCTACACTTCTTGCCGAGAATCCTGTTTCTTTCCAGGGTGCTTCTGTGATTAAAGAAGTCGGTTTGTTGCAGTGGTTCATTTGGTTGGCGGTGGAAGCTGTTGAATCTCTAGCGGATCAAATCCGTAATCCTCCTTTAACACAACAGGGGAGAAAATTGGAGAAAGGAAGAGAAATGAGTGAATTTTGTTCCTCAATAAAATTAACTACTGCTCGACCTTACACAGGATAATGATGAACGGCATTCTCATCAAATGCATCTTACACCATCCATTCCACGCATTCATATCCAATATAAAACGCCCCACTTGCAACTTTGGTTTGCTCACCGTGTCAAAGGAAGGACTTCAAAGGACACAAACGGCTCTCAAAAATAATACTCAGCTCGCTGCCTGTGTCTCATCAACCTCAACTCACCCATCTGCCTCTAATTAGGATAGTGTCACCCAAAGCCAACTTCTTCCTTGCTTCATGTGACAAAATTGGAGTGGAGAGGGTTTCGCAGAAAATATTATTAATGAAAGCACGACGACGCAGGGAGAAAACAAGTGGATTGTACCAGGGAAAGCAAAAAGGACTCTAGTCAACCTTAACTGAACTGGCATACGACGTCTATTAAAGCGATGCAGATTTTTTCTTTAGATATAACGCGAGAGGCAGGGAGCTTTAATTTAAAACTTTTTTTTTTGAGGATTTTCTCGTAACATATTATTTTTATACAGGTTTCGCCCTCACTCGTTGACTTGGTTAGGATATATTCAAAATTTGCCTACTGTAGGAAAGTGAAAGGAAAAAGACTCGTGTCGTCGTGTTACTTTTGTTATACACTGCAACTAGTTATGTATGTACGCACTATTTGACGTCTGGAAGTTGACTCAAACACAGTTCAGGCCAAACTCGCGGAAGGGAGGCTAAAGGACATTGTCATTCTGACTGAATACACTCTGTCTCTGGTGTTCCTTGTGCTCTTTCATTCGTTTTATAATCATCATTATCATTGTAAGGATATTGGACATAAAGTTATCAGAGAAGAATCAACAGAAAAGACACTGCCTAAGTATACAGCGTTTATGCTAATGCATGCAGAATCTATATTCACAAGTATTATGACAGTGTTGTCGCATCAGTGTCTCGCGAACGCACACAGTGAATGAAAAAGAAAAGAAAAAAGACAAACTAGTTGGAAAAGTCATTTTCTCCTTGGTCCATGGATTTCTAGAAATTGTGTAGAAAAACATGAGAGAAAAACATACGTAAAGGACAATACGATCACTTACACATGGTTTAGTCCGGAGAGTGTTCCAAGCAGAAAGACGGGTTCTCGCAGAGCGACTTCTTCCGCGGTTATTACTGTTCAAGCAGAAGAAGCAGTTTTTTCTTTCATAAAGAAAAGAAAAACTTGTTGAAATACTTCCATCCATCCTTATTATCCTCATTTTTGGGAGTAAGGAGTAAAAAAAACTTTCCTCGACTTTTTATACGCTGTGCATGTGTGCTCCTTGTAATCATTCACTTGTTACAAGGAGACTTATGTAGTACATGGAGTGTTCCGGCAAAAATTGGGGTTATGCGTTTGTTATTTTCCCCTTCCAACTAAAAACAAAATTCGTACTTTTAAACTGTAAACATTCATCCTTCATTTTCCTGAATGCATTGCGCATCAGTTTAACTTATCATTGAAGAAGTAAAAATAAATAGGTTTACAGCGAGAACTTGCCAGTAAACAGGAATATTGTTCGAACAAGACAAGAAAATCTGAACCGTGAAAAAGTTTTATGGGCTAGACAAAAATAGTATTTTAGCAAAGTCGTCCAACTTTATTCGCACAACATCAATTGCTACATTACATCTTCCAAGTCATCATCTGCTATTACATTTTATGTGTATTTACTGCTCTGACATCGGTAGTTCATTTGTTCAATATCTTTTTGTGGTTTTCATCTGTTTGTCTACTTCTATAAGGTTTAATTATCGCTATATTACTCAATCAGCGAACTTTTTTGACGTTTTATACTTCTCCCATGAGCATGTGCCTGGTCAGTATAAAAGTTGGTAGTAAATCACGCTTCGCAATCCAGAAGCGTAGGTAGAGATTACTCAAACACTGGTACATTATAATTGTCGAATTCATGTTCTATTCCATCGAGATGATATGATTGTTCCATAAAAATGACAGATATAGCAATATAATACAGTATCCAGCAGAGTAAGATCTCAGTTGGTTGCCACCAACTCCTTTGTGTACGCAAATAAAAAAGTTTACCAGAGAGAGCAAATACAGGAGTGAGTGTAAAGCATGCGTGCGTAAACTCAGTATGCTGCAACAGTGCAATGGATATTACATTATGAAATTAGATCCTCCACCAACATTTATGTGCTCATTAGCAAACTTTTTGGCCAATAGTGGAGAAGTTGCCAATAACCGATGGAATGGTTTCAGACAAGGTGAAATAAAAACTCTCTCTGTTCTGTATACTATCCGCGTATGCTCCTGCTCATTGAAGCATAACAGAACGGAAACAACGCGTGGAGTTGTTCTTCATTTTCATTTTGGTTAGTATTTTAAAACACTACTGTCGGAGCAACGTGCCATTTTAATTTGCACGGCAGAATTTTACAGTAAGGCGAAAGAACATTGTGAAAATGAGATTTTGCCGGGTGGCTAAGTTGGAAGAGAAAACACTCCCGTTGCCAACAATTTGTTCACAAGATTGAACTAAATCAGTGCAGCATAAATGATGTTCTCCAATTCATTCCCATTGCAGATGCTCTGAGAATGATGGAACACATTGTAGACTAACACGAGATGCAAACTAATTAGCTAATAACCTCCTTTTACACTCATCTTTATAAAAAAGAAGGTCGTTACATATTTAATTAAATAAATAAAGAAGACAATACCATTCGTTGGAATTATTTTGGAGGAAAGATATAATTAGTTGAGAAATGAACATATGCATGAAGATTAGCGTTAATGAAAAAGGAGAAGAATCAACATAAATCTTAACATCACAGTCTGCTTAAGAGGAATCAAGAACTCTCAGGTGAATGTTTTATCTGAGTCGGGCTGATTTGCGAGAGTGAACTCATTAAAGAAAGAAAAGGAAGAGCGGCCCAACCGTTTGCACTATGTTGGTTGCCGTGTGCAGAATTTAATTTGCTGCCGATCCTGTTCTATCTCATCCATAAAACTTAATAATGCAAATGAAGATACTTAATCACGATTATGAATAGGAATAACCGTTTTGGAAAAAATGGAATATCCTATCTTCAAGTCGACTCATGTTCTATGTAGGTATCTGTTATTTTATTTTGTGAATTTGTTATTATTGGCCACAATTTGATACACTCTATGCGAGTATACTGCGTTTTGGTTAGTACTACTCTGTACGAGTTTGCATAGAAAATTGTGGACTCGGACGGTACGTGGACGCGTATATTAAATTGAATGAATTTGTATGAATTTATTCTTTTCCGTCTCCTCCATAATTTATGAGCTTTATTAAATGGCAGAATAGAACACAAAGAGTTGCACATCAGAGATTGTTCAAAAATAAGTGGTAAGTGGTGAAATAAATCAAAGTTGATTACGGATACCCATCCCCAACCCAACATGCACATGGCGATTTGACCTGATCAGTGTCAGTGTCGTAATTCTCTATTGATACGATGTGGTTAATTGGTCTGCATGCACAGATGGACATGGACAAGCATAACAGTAGCATATCATGTTATTTATCATCGCTCTCGTCATCAGTGCATTCGTAATAAAAACTGATTTTTGAAAAAGATAAGCGTAAAAATTACCTGCGACCAAAATAAAAGTTAATCTGGACTGACTCCTTGTGTGTGGCATGAGTAGTACGAGCTTCGTGATCGTCGAGAACGGGCGAGTGAATCTCTTTTGATAATGTTGTCGTTCTCGTCAAAAGCTCTTGATCTATGCCACAACAATTGATATTATATTATTCTTCTTATTACCTCTAATCGAACTAAACGTTACGTTAATGATTCTCAGTTTTGTATACATCTTTTGCTAATAGCAAATATTGCCATATTATGCATAGGGGCTTGTCCGTCATGAAAATTATTGGTGACATGGACCCAGGAGCAAGAGTGACATTGACAAATGATTACGTATTGTTGTTACAGTTAAGAGTAAGTACATAGGCAAGTCAGTTACTTGTTTATTTGCAAAATCTTGTGTTTAGTAACAATGAACAATTTATTTGGAATACAATATTGGCGGCGGTGACGGCGGCCGCGGTTCCTTTCAACTTGTCTACTTGTTTCGGCTATTAAAATATGTGTTGTCTGTGTTAGATGTAAGCTGTGCGCTTGTTACTGGTGAAGTGATTTATTTATTTAAGAAGTTTAAAAACTACTAATTAGACACGTATATAGTCGCCTGTGTCACTCTCTATAGCATAGAATGGGTTGCTCACCAAGCAGTAACAATGGAACAACGGCCAACAAAGCGGGCCACCTTTCAGGTACGAACCATAAAAATAAATACAATATCATTTATTCCATGCACATTCAGAATCCTATTTTATAAAATGCCGTCAATATAATAAGAAACATATATTGGAAAATTTATTGAAGTGTTTTTACGTAAAGTTGGGAGGCAATAAATAATTGATTTTGCATTGTTGCCCAATTGGCAAACATTCCGAAAAAAGACATGCTCTTATGCTCATATTCAAGCTTTTATTTAAAAGAAGCTCAATTAATAAATTCGTAATTGATTTCGATCGGACAAATCCAAAAGAATCAATGTTTTACCTCCAAAAGATTGGGAGAACAAATCAAGATAATTAAAAAGAAGCAGTTATGTGTGAGTGGCTCCTTTTAACATGCTGGGCACGGTTGGCATTCCTCAAAATTATGTTCACCATTTTTTCTTGTATGAAATGAAAGATCATTTATCAATTTGGATTAGTTGGTCATTATTGCTTGATTATTGATCTGAGTTAACTGTGCAATTTGAAAGTCTGAAGCAGCTCAGCTCTATATGTATATGTTTGCCTACTTGCCAAATGATTAGACAATGACAGCTTTAACCTTCGATTCTGATTTCGCTCCTCGGTAGGAAGGAATGTGGTTCAGAACATCAGCAAAGAAAAAGATCTTGAGTTCCTTTGTTCATTCAAGATTACCATCACACACTTCCTATGAAGCTCATAATTCACATGTCGCAGAACATTTTAAAATTGCACAAGTACATACAGATATTGACAGAAATTTGCACAGAATTGAATCGTAAATCATTTTATAATTAGCCCAGACAAACCTTACATGTGCAGCCAAAAATCGCTTGTAGAAAGTTAGGATTGAAACGATAAACCTTTTCATATATATGTGTAGACATCTATTCTCCTCCTCTAAAAATTAATAATGATTGAATAATACAGATTTCTGGGAAGTCACAGAAAAGCTCAATTTAACCTCCAAATGAATGCTTCCACATTATTTATTATGTACTTGAATACTTCTAATCGAATATCCCACCCAGACGATATCAATCTCAATCTTATTTCAACACATTTCAATTCGACCAGTCCTTGACATTAGGCGACATCATGCCCAATAGTAAAAAAATATGAGCCATCACTTCATATTAATTTCATCATACTGCAGTCATTTACATGTCAAAATTCATTTTATAATAAAGTAACACATTACATTATATTCAATTTGATAAGATTTGATGAGAGTTTGTGATAGGTTTTGTATAAGCATATAAAAGAAATGAAATCAATACCAAAATGAGAGAAAACCGATACGTGTGTATGAAATGTTTTTTAGTTTCACTTTTGGCATCGTAATTTGTAATGAAAAAATGAAATTGAGAATGAAGAATGGAATATTTTCTGAAAATCAGATATTTCTGCCATTTGATGCTATATACTAAACATACGAATGACTTCAGTGTGCAAAATATAGACCTTTAAATAATAAAGCTAATTTATATAGTGTATAATGAGCACAGTGATTTCGACAAACCGCAACAAATTTAGTATGAGTTTCATGACTTTCTGGTATCGAAACGCCAGGCGCACATCAAATCGTCGGAATATTTCAGTCAGTAGAATAATATTTGTTTATTGAAAGAGAATACGCGCCAGCCAGGTGAGATGCATTATTAAGCCCATTATCAGACGTCATCAGCATTACAGATCATCAGTCTCGTCAAACTTGTTCAGTAAATTTACCTTATCATAAAACTAATGTGATGAGACAGGGAATCTCGTCGACTGAGTGAACGAAACCCATTTTATGCATCTCCCCATCAAGAGTTCTCAAATGTGACTTTTTCAGAGTCAAGCTCATTTGCTCCGGTTTACAATGGAAAAGACGTTATTTTAGCTTTGGCTGATTCTACTCAACCACCTCATAAAATCTATTGCCATTTTACTCTTGTCAGTCACGCATGTATTTGCAGCACTATTCAACCTTCAATCCAAATTTATTACTTTAAATAAACATAAAGTTGAACACTGAGACCAAGACCACTTCCTCTTTCTCTCATCTTGCCTTACATTGCCCCAACGGTGTAGGCTTACATATTATGAATGTAGTACTTGTTTGTGAAAGAGTAGCAAAGCACTTTATGTGCCTGCTTCGGGCACTTCTTTCGTAAGCAGGTGGATCATAACAAAATTCACTAATGTTATCAAATTGAATGAGACAAAACTTTATTCAACTATCAAAGAGCTTGTGCAATTAGAACTACTAGACGATGAGATAGGCGTGATTCAAAAATAGTCCTGTAGCCTGAAACAACATTTATCATCAAAGAAAAAGTGAAACAAACCCAAAGGGAGCAGCACACGACACATAGGGCAACAAAGTAAGTAACAGAAGCTGGGTCTACAATAGGAATCCATCTCCTTTTACTCTCTTCCAAAATTATGTTCTCACTGCCAACTTAACACAAAGTTTTACTTCGCTGTCCGCTCTGTTCGTCGTTGCCCATTTCAACTTCATTTGATATGAAAAACTTCTCTCATTCTCTCTCCATCGCCATTGTTCCCTCCGACCTCCCAAAGATTGTAACTCATTTCGATTTTACCTATGCACGTTTCTTTCTCCCTGGTTAGCATATTTTTGGCGCATACAACCATCTATTAAAGTAAAATGCTGGTCGAGTCATTGAGAATTTGAGATGATGGTTGGCGATGTAAAAGTTTCACAAGTATGTCATGAGTAAATTTATTACAACATTCCCCCCAAAACCGTTATGGACAACCTAGAGCTTTGGTGACGATGATGATGACTGACGACATGTAGCAATTGCTTTGAAATATCCTTTCATTAACATCACAATCATTGCCATGATCAGTTCAATTAAATGTTTATCAACGGCAGGCAATCGAAAATGCCTCCGAGCTCCCAAAATACACACACATCATAATATTGTCCTGCAATCTGTGCAAGATAATAATGACCTTTGAGTTGTCATTTCGTAATAATATAGAGCATCGATCGTAGCTTTTGTCCTCACTAATATTTCGCCCTGAGTCCTGATGGAGTGTCCCAAAGTGGTTCTCATATCAAACTATCTAAATGAATGAGAGTTGAATGGAGCAAGACGCAAAAAGCGAGCGCGCCTGTGTATGCACATTCAATATTTGTCTACGACAATGTGGCGGAGTTGTGAATAGACTTCAGTAATCTTCTCTTTTGTCTCACTGAAGCCACGATGTGAGCGTTGTACCCTTTTATCATTATTACGATCATCATTATCTTCATATTGTTACACATTATTAACATTTTTAGACATTAGTTGTTCGAAAGGATCATCATAAGTCACTTGATCGACATTTTGCCAATACAAAATACGACACAAGCAGAAGACGCAATAAAACTTCGCGTGGTTCTTAATTGCATACTCTACGTTTATCTTTTTGATGCACATTTTACCTTGCCTTGAGCGTTAAGGAATTGAAAGGGTAAAAAGTCTGACATGACGAAGTAGCAGCTACTTCTACAGATATGAGATATGTTTAAAATGTTCACAAATCTCTTAATAACAACTTTTGCACGTTTCTATTCATTTTTTGGTCTACTCACCCTCTCGATTCAACTCAAACACTATTATAACAATGTAGTACATGATTAGAAATATTAATTAGCAACAAGTTGGACCAGCATTCATTTGGTCAGTTCAAACCCAAGTACAGAGAAGGAGTGTATAAAAGCAGACATTTTTAAAAGAACAAAACCCTGAGGATAAGACATCGAAATGCATAGGATGACTCGTGACTGGGTGGTTGCTCACAAACTTCATCACGACCGACACCATCAAATCGTCATCATACGTATATTTTATTATTGACATTGTCGTTCAATTTCAATCAAATCAGTTCGATAGTAACAATTAGTAAAGTGGTTTAGTTACTTGTTTTTAGTTTGGAGCTCTAATGAAACATTAGGCGAACAATTTTTGGCAGATCATTATCAAATGTTTTGTACTTATTTGTAAGTACAGAATCAGGCAGGAGGACAACAATCAAATCCCGTGTTGTTTATTGTTGTCTTATTGCTGTCTTTCTGCTCCTTGTAAAGTGCATACATGTGTAAATGTAAAACAAGCAAGGATATTTTGCATTTGACCTAAACTAACGTACACTGCAGATGATCCAATGGAGCGTGATTGTAACCTGAATGTTCTTGCATCGCAGTGAACATTGATTACTGCAACGTGGTGACGAGGGCAATCTTTTATTTGTACTTGAACTGACTCAGCCACCAATTAAATTGTCATCCTTTTTAATTTACTACAAGCAACTCAACTCCTTCATGTGTAGAATTCAATCAGTTTTTAAACAAAATAAAATATTGTTACAACAAGCTAATTCTTCCGTTAGTATATGTATATCTGCATAATAATTATCATAAAATAAACAAGTTTATTGCTTCAATTTATGCATGTCATTTTTCAGAGGAAGTCTGTGTTAACGAAGCAGTATATGAAGGTGTAATATGATGACGACTTGATGACATTCATTATTACAAAAAAAATGTCTTGTAAAATGCCGGCTATTTTACAACATACAAATGGGAGGTATGAATGAGCAGATAAGGGAGCAGCAAAATATTGAGTTTCTTGCAGAGCTGCAAGCAGAACTCCACTACTGCAGCAGCATTCACAAAATTTTTATTTTCTTCAGGAAATATTTATCTCTGATTTTTAGCAGTTTTTGATGCATAAAAATAAGAGCACGATGAGAAAACGATGATGATGTTGATGATAGGAAACTCTCTCATCCAATCCATTCAGTAATATGAAAAGAGAATGGAATGTCGATGTCGACCAAAATGCGGAGACGAGAAGAAAATGGAGGAGTGGAACAAACGTACTCCTGGCTTACTTAAGATTTTGGTCTCGTCATGAGTTTATAAACATACAGAATACATAAAAACGATAACGAACTTTTGCCGTGATCATCCTGATTTTGGTATGCATATCTAAAATTCTGTTTATGTGACAATATATTTTGTGCCCTTATGTCAGTATCTTTCAGTGGAGAATATGAATTGGTGCAAAAGTGGAGCATCAACAGAGTTGTTATGCGAATTACGAGCTAGACGAGACTAGAAGACTCTCGAGAAAAGCAAACTAAAGATCATATTTTTCTCATCCCAAAATAATCGACATCATTATTATTTCTCCCTGTTTTCCTCACAATATCCAATCTTCTTTGAGAGTATAGTATATATGTATTTTTAGGAAGATAAAAGAATCTATAAAGTTTTGAGATTTCTTGTGTGCCAATGGATGTGTGTTTGTTGACTTATTTCGAGAGTCGATACTCAACACGAAGAAAATAAAATTTCACTGCTGTCTCTGCCGTTGTGTTGATAATCAAAATATTGTTTTAAAATTTAAAGTGAAGGAGGAGGAAGAAACAGAATAGGCAAAGTGGATCGTATTTTCATACTTTCAACATGTTTTTGAATTTCTGGCACGACGATAAAACACTTTTTCTTTCCCATTTTAATAATCTAAAGATAGAGTTTAAACTACTTTTACAAATAGGCACGCAGACAGACGAAATAATAATGTTTTGAACGTGGGCACCGTCCTTCTGCATTCCTTTCAGCTTCTCCAATCTTATCTGTATTTCTCTACTTTAGCGTTTTATTACGCGTTTTTATTTATTACAATTTTTCGTTTTGGAAAAAGTAAGCAATAGGTAAAGCACGTGATAATAAATGTTGTCGCATGAAAAGATGATGATGATGTGTCGGCACACTGTTTGTTGCCTACCGGAATCATAATTGGTGCTATAGACTGTTGTAGTAGGTGTGAAGCAATTATCTTTTTGCTTTTGTTCTTTACCCGACAAAAACGACGCACTCAGCCAAGAAAACCAGTGCCTAGCAGAATAGGAAAAAAAGTACAGCTCCAATAATTGCTTCTTCGCCAGCACATTATAATCTCATGTGCAGCACGAAAATCGGCTTTCAGATCTGATCTTCTATTTGTCAGCTTACACAAATACTACACTTTTATAACTTGGTGGCAATTTCGTCGTTGTAATTAAATCCAGGCAGATTTCTGCAGCTGCAGAAAAAGTAAAGCAGCTTAAATACACATGTTGTAGCTCACAACTGCGAGTTCGTATTTTGTAGGTAAATAAAATGTAGGTGTGCAGATGCATTGGTCAAAGTAAAAACCATGATAATTTAGACAGTTTCAACCTCATGTGTTATTTTCTTGCAAATTTCTTTTACTACGCAAGTCCAATTACAATACCAAACTAAGCGTGCATGGTAGTCGTCAGTCAGACTCTCATGAATATTTCAATGGGCAATCTCCATGCAAATCAGTCACTTCATTTTGGTTGCTTCTTCATCTGTTTTAGCTATCGTCACCGCTTTCGCATTTGGCTGCGTGTAAAACACAACTAAATAGCCTACATGGACATTTAACGACTACTACATTGACATAGAGCAAGCTTTGAAAAGAAAATGATGTTGCAGGATTGTGTCGGTTGTCTAGTTCATCTAATCGAGTTATTACATTATAGTTTGTTCTACAACAACATTGCAGAGTTTTTACTGTAATTTTATTATTCTTATGGACTAAAACAGGCTTACTTTGTGCTACCACTTTAGTAGTGGGCCACTACGTCAGAAATAGCCGTGCTAGCAAAACAGGAGCATCCTAATGATAAAGAGAGCAGTTCTCTGACTGAAAAGAAAGACAGTCTTTGTTTCGCTGGTCACTTATAATAGAATATTATTGATACGGGAAGCTCGTGTGACTGACGAAGATACATCTGCGGAGAGTCGAGCCGGTTAATAAGGCTTTATACGAGCTAGCTTTTAGCACTTATTTGACGACAATACTCTCGTGCTTGCATTATTAAATGTTTACAAAATGGCAAAACGATTACAAATATTGTTATTATTACAGTGTGAAGAACTATTCAGAAATCGCTTTTGCAATGCAACCAAGCTCAAAAGCACGCATAAAATTGTGACGGGCAAGCGAAAAAGAGCATAAAAGTATTAACAACAACTTTCTGCATTATTGGTTGGACGAATGTCTTATAGTTAAATTAGCCATCATCATCGTTATCAAGGGAAGGCAAACACGATTTTTTATTCTATTCTGATGAGGGTGTAGAGAATGAGGAACAATTTCTTGTGACCCCGTCTCCCTTTTTATCTATCGTCCATTCCGTTTATTTTGCCAATAGAAAAATGTATAATAAATACTCCGATTCATTCATCCAGTCAGCAAAAGAAATGTCAGTTCGCAGTTCTCCATTCATTTGTTGTGCCATTCAATTATTATCTTTTAAATCATTTCATCCATCCATAACAATTTTCTATTTTCTCTAGACTGATTGACTGGCTGTTGCTTCCAGCCTCAGTATTATTGTGAATACAAACTTATAGAAAAAAACATTTATTAACGATGAAATGAATTCAAGGGTCATCAACTGTGCTGCAAAAAAATATAAAATGCTGCTCATGTTCCACCAATCATAAGAGTTATAGCTGCAGTTGCAGTAAATCATGCCCCGTTTCCTTCTGATCGGCTTTAATGATGATGATGATAAATTTATGGGTGCGATTATTATAAAATAAATGTATTCAAATGTTGGACTCACATTACGTTCATCTCATCTTGATGATTGTAATTATAATTATAGAGTGTTTGCACCGGTATTCAATGAGTTTCAGTTCTCCCAAGGTAATTTTTCCTTCTATAATGTTTACTTTTCTCCTTGTAGAATGCAGTAGTAAAGCGTTGCTTCGGCCTGTGTTTTATGATCAGTCGTCTTAAAGTGTTGCTTCCATTATTCATTACTCAGATCTACACAAAAATAATGCCAGCCAGTGTAAAAAATAACCATTGTGTGCTAAAAATGTAATAGGAAAATAAGTGTATGAATAGAAACATGTATATTTTAAATATTATTATGACGATAATGATGACTGATGTTGGTACCAGAAAATTCGTACTAATGGAAAATGAAACGTAATGTTGAAGAGGAACCTGCTTCATCTTTCTCTAACTTGCTTTCTGTCTCCTAATCGCTTGTTCTAACTAAAACAACACAATAATAAACGAATCGCGCACATGGTCTTAATAATTATGGTTGTAAGTGGTAAATAATGCATGCTACTTTGCTACTTACATTTAAATTTTTTATTATTATTACTCTTCCTTTATATTTACTTTGTGAGGCATGACACGTCTCGTGCTTCACCTTTTTTTAGATTATACATCTTGCACGCTATTCTCTCATCCTCGCAGTTATTCGAGTTTTAACTGTGCATCTAAAATGTGCTTTAAATGTCTCTAATAATGCAGTGAGGATTAAGCTGCCGATTGTGAAACATTGTTTTTCAAAGTCGAGGTAACAAGACCTCCTGCGTTGTGCTGTAGCTGTGTGAACTTTGTGAATGTGTGAGGAAGACAAAGTAGTAGCGGAGTGAAATATAAGTTTAAAAAAATAATAATTAGAAAATTACAATCGCAAAAATAAAATCTTGATTTTCATGTTTATTATAAAGGTAAACTCTTATCTTGTCACATATTTTTGTCTGCATAATTTTGTAGGATTGGTGGCACTGACATTATGACAAATTTATGGTAACAGCGGCCCTCCTCACCCAACTCCCTCCTAAGGAGAGAGTCAAGTGAATTGCATACTATAGAGACAATTCACATGTGAAGTCATTTTACTAATTTATTTATTCGTTTTGAGTGTGCATACATATTCAGAAAGTGTAATTTTTAGTATTAACAAGACACAAAACATGTTTTCAATTTTCATTCCCTACTTAATAATTTGATAGAAAATCCAGCCCAGCAAGCCCCAGAACTCAAAGTGCGCTGTGAGCGTCTTTGGATTGGTGAGATAGTGGTTTCTGATGAATACTGCGAATAAATGTAATTGTTGTGGTGTAGGTTATTGTCACCACCACCTAATGAACGGCAACTTTTTTCTTCGTTTTTTAATAGATGCTACTTGAGTAGGTAGGTTAGGTACACAGACATTCCATACATCAGTAATATATTTAATTGCTCCTCTTGTCTCACCCATGGTATGCGGGGTCGACTTCACCAGTGTATGGGTTGTATTTATAAAGTAACTATAATAATTTATGAGGTATTTTAGCTCGCAAATTTGCAACGGTATCAAAAATTTGATTTTTTTGTTACATGTTTATAAAGAGAATGAAGTTCAGTAGTTAATAGCAGTATACAGCTACACAGTATCATAATAATCCAAATAAAATTGAAAATATAATGCCCACACTGGTGATACTGTGGACAAATAGATAAAATAGAATTTCTAGAGAGAATACAAACATTGGTTATACAGTAGGTTGTAAACGATAAAAATAACACATGTGCTAAACAGTACGGATGGTAATCGGTACATTTTTAAAGTTAAATAGACACAGGTTTGAGTGAAGAGAGGACCACATTTTATGCATAGATTATACATGCTAAGCTGATCAACAATACACAATTTGATTAAAAATGCGAATGCAACAAATCAAGTGATTTTCTTATCCTGATTACGAAAATGGTTTTTATATTCTGATAACTTTTATGTGATACACGATAATCATCGAACGCGAACGAGAAGCTTACTTTTCTGTATGCTAAGTATAGGCATAACGGATCGTTATTCGCATATTTCTCTTTTATGTCTCAGTTTTTATGTGTACACTTTCAAAGTGGTTCCTTTCTGCTGTCAAAAGCAGAGACTTTGGAGAGAGGGACGAAAACAAAGTTGCTTTCAGTGAGATTCGTTATTATCTCACCTCATCAAGCGCACTAGCAGCAACTCATTATCATTATTGCAAGGCGTCGTTCCTAATATTGTGTTAGGTATGCACATGAGTCGAAGCGGTTATTTTGTTGGTCGATTTTTATGTCACTTTTAGTTCCTCCGGGCCATTGGAAGCAGAAGCAACCTATAAGAAACAGTTCACCTGCTCTACGTAAAAAGCGTAGTTTCAGTTGGATTTCGATTTAAACGAGAGACGATTCATTGTAAATACAGATTATCGTTACGCACGCCGTCTCAATTAATGTGTAACAGTGAAGACTGTTTGATGTGTTTTTGTGGCTTGAAAGAGGAAAATCGAAAGCAAATATTAAACACGGAATAAATAAATACAGTGTGTGCAAATATGAGGAAAGAAGGACACTTTTGACGTTTGCTCTGTCCTAGCCTAGCTCTGGGAAAAAACGAATTTTATTGTAAGTGGCACTTAATATACGGCATTCGAGTTTCTGCTGAGAAGAGGCGAGCGAGCAATGTCATTGTTGACGTTGGTGGGCTAGTTAAACAAAGAGCTTATTTTCGTGAGCGAACAGGTTCATTTCTTTTTTGGGAACGAGATCATTTTACGCAAACAGGAAAAATTTCAGGCTTAATGAGCAGTGAACGGATCAGCAGCAGTAATAGGAACGCCAGGCCGAAAGCAAGCACAAACACATAAACGACAGCCAGATTTATGTTTAGAGAAATAAAATGATGAATGCAACCAATGCTTATCTGATGTGTGTAGTGTTCTGAATTATGGATCTCTTAAAGTGAACTTGCGATGAGAAAATAAGTAGTTTCGAGTATTTAAAGAATAATAATCAGAACTGATGATACGATTCTTATGCTTCAATGGCACGATCTAATCCGTCTCATACACTGAATTGTGTGTTACTTATGAAATGGACTTGTGTAGAATATTCTCCACGGATGAGTTTTCCGCTCCATTGTGAATACTTTTAACGCGAGTTTAATATAATATGTAAAGCTACCAGTTACCAGTAGAATTACTTAAGAAAATCTGATTACCCTCCGGTAACACAGGTATACATCTGTTCCTCCAAGTAAGCCTATCAGCCATTATTCAATTTAAGGGATTACATTTCACAGTTGACAAATCCCGATTCTTCGTAAGGAGAGACGGCAAAGATTAGAGCGTTAACGAAAAGTGAGTGAACAATTAAATTATTTTTGTATCGAGGATAATAAGTGCTCTCTAAAAGATATCTTTTTTTCGTGATCTCGACCATCTATTATAAATTATACGTAGTTCAATAATAATACCGTACCATAAGTTGAGAAGGATAAAAAACTTCCAGGAATCTCTATTATTGTTATTCCAAAGACCGCCTCTTTAATGACATAGAATTCGTAAAACCCTGGAATCTTTTGGACTATTTTAAGACTACGCGTTAGTGACGTGGATTGTAAGTAACATATGCTAAATACTACAAAATAAACACATAGGTTCTTAACTTCTTACACTAAATCCCATTTAATTATATTTTACTTATCTTCAAACCCATCTCTTCATCCATCAAGCTTCGCAGCACACTTCAAATGCAAGGTTTCAAATACATGGGTTCAAATTTATAGTTAACTTTTCATAATTATATTTGTCTATATTTCATCTGGTTATTTGAAAGTAAGACGTTGTTTATTTTTACATGACCAAATTTATATACATGGACTTGGTCTTTTTAGCGTAATGGAAAGTTTTTTTGTTTATAAGAAATACAATCACTCCTCTCGTCATTCAAAGGAGGTAGTGGTGGTGTTATCATTATCATTTGGTTTTGCAAACTGTTCAGTCAGAGTAGGATTTATTTGCACCTTGTTGACGGTTTGTAGAACTGTGAAAGTAGAACTATGATACGTGGCCATTTGCCTGTCCCATTTATTTAAAACCTGTAGGAATTTCTATGAAAAATAATTCATTTTCTCTTTCAATTGCGTTGTAAGCTTGAAGTCACTCATGATGACACCTGAATTCTCGCAAATGGCGGAATGTGTAGGCAGGTCCAGCAATTCTCTTTGAAGGCAGGAAGAGTTGTAGGCTGTTGAGTTGAATACGGTTCTTGCCACTCACAGACAGTGAAACTAGTACACAGAATCAATTAGAGCGGACAAGCGAATAAAATTGTACAATGTACTATTTTTATTATGTAAAAAGACAGCCATGACAAGGCAGACGGGAAAAGGAAGAGTTGCTAAAAGCGTATCCGTATCGGTGATACAACGGTGTTATCTTGGTAAACACGGGAGGAAAGAGTATGGGCACTGTTCAGAATGCTGGCTAAAACGTTATCAACATTTGAGTAAACACAACTCAAACATCTGCGTATTCCGAACACAACATTGTTTCATATTTACGTGTTTAATTATCATTTAATAACAATGTCTAAAATTGAATCCTTCACGCTTTTAAAAGTGTCCGAATTTAAAGAATTTCCGAAGGTATAATCGCTCCATTTCTGGTTGCGAAATCTATTTTCTTCCAAATGCTCACGTTCCCAAACATCATGCGAGTATTTCTTCCGTAATGAAGAAAGAATTACGACAGAAAATGGGGGAAGTCGCTATCTCTTCATTTACACGTCATTATCGTCATTAATGCTTCATAGCACAACTGCCTGTTACCAAATGGATGTTATTATAAGGATGAGTTATTATTTATTACTATTACACATGCACCCTACATGTAGAATATTTTCAAATAGACAGGTCGGCCAACAAAATGAAATATAATTAGTTGCCCTACTTAGCTACTGCATAGAACATTTTTGTAACTTTATATTGTTTGAAGTTGTCTGCTTTTTGCAGTTTGCAATTTTACCTTTAAATACGTATGAATATGTTCATCTGAGAGTTAGTAGAACTGTAGAAAGAGATCATTTTCCTTAAATGATGAAATACAAATAGTTGACTTTTCTGTTGCAATTCTCAAAAGTTATGTTGTAGCCCCAATTCCACTGCTCACTTGTAATTATTCACCTGTTGTAATCAGGCTGCACTTGAAACGAGCTCATCATTTTATTTGATCTTTTGATATCACCATCATATTTTAAGTTATATGTAATCCAAAGCTTGGATAAAGTACTGAACTTTTTCAAAGACAGTACTCAGTACTACACATTTTGATACTTTTGCGATCATGTTACACTTGTAATTCATTTATGTTACCTTTCCCATGAACTGTCGCACAGAGATTATCAGATACAAATGCGAATGTAGTAATGTTCCATGTCTCTTTATTCAACCCATCCCCATGATTTCTCCTTGACTCTCCTACAGCTCGAAAGTTGTTAGAAATTGTGAGTCTGGATATGAAAGTAAAACAAGCTGAAGCTAAAGGCTGAAAAGGGAAACTTTTAACAAAGGAAAGTGTAAAACAGCAACTTCACTTCGTACTTCTCTCTCTTTCTCTCCTCTCTCTGCTGTTTCATTCAAAAGCTTACTTTAAACTACACCAAACATACAGTGTCATTCTTGGCAAATCTTTTTCTTAGTTCTTAGTCGAACTCTCGCATTAGGGTAAAGTGAAAACTAAACGTACAGGGAAACGGAAAGAGCTTAACTTTCTACATTCATAGAGATTTCTTGCAGCATGTTCCCTCAATTGGGATGAGTTTGGATGACTTGTGGTAATTGGTATATTTGCATGGGTTTGTTGACTCTGACTTCGTTCCTGAGTGTCTTGAAGATCATGAATCGGAGAACTCTTTTGAAGGGAAAATGTGTTTACTCCGTTGCATTAAAGAGAAAGTAAATGATGCAACGGAACATTTCACCTTATGAATGATTCTCAAATAAATGAACCTCGCAGTAAAGGTGAAATTCAAATGCAAATCAAATCTGATTTAAATCTGAATAAATTATACGGGTTCATTAGAAAACGTCTCTGATCTGACGCACACTGAAATTATCCACCTTTCTTGTCTAACTTTGCCTTTCCTTTTCGTTTCTAACTTTATCCATAAATGTTGTCCAATGCTAATATTCGCAAATAACACATAATTTCACTCAAAGCCGTCCAATTAATATAATTTAGTTTAGCAATAACTTCAGAATTATTTTCTATAAAGTATTTACGATATATGAGTCCAGGGGTAAAATATAAAACTAAAATGTAGTCAGTTACTATCTACAATAAGCAAAATATTCATCATGTTTGCAAAAAAAAACTGTAAACGGTATGAATAAAGAGGCGGTGTATTGAACGAATGAATTTCTCATTTGTCATTGAGTATTTTATTTGAAAAGCAGTGGCAAAATTCAAAAGGTTGAAATCGTCATTAAGACTTAAATACAAAGAAATTGAAATTTTATTATTTTGCATTTTTAATCTTTTGCAGACAATCGAAGTGGAAGTGGAGGGGGAAGTGATTTAGCTGGCGGCGGAAGAAAAGCAAATTCCACACACCAGAACTTTCTTCCGCAGCATCTATCGTCGGGCACGGCACAGGGTGGAGGTGGAATCAAAGGAAAAGGAGGAGGCGGTGGCGTTCTCTACACTAACCATTTGGGTGTACACCTCAACTCTCAAAAAATGACCCACCACGTAAGAATTTTCACTCTTGACTCTTGAGTTATTCTCATTATAGTTTATTTACTGTACGTACTGCTGTGCTACAGTAAGAAATGGGGTTTAAAATGGAGAAGAAACAGCTTGAAAAGAGTTATTATTAGTGGCGGTTACGATTACAGATTACAGGTTACGATGTATTACTCAAATATAGAGAGTCGATGCACACTTAACGTCATCATCATTATCACCTCGCCATAATTTATATGTGCTTCATAGTTTCATTTTCATTTCTTTTTTTTACTCGAATTCTCAGCGTCACCATTCTGTAACATGCTGTGGCTGAGAATCGTGAGCAAAAGCATTCCTCATTCCTCATGATTCCATCACCATTATTGTTACACTGAATTGTAAATGCTAATAATGATGAATAATGGAAATTGGAAAGGGAAACATTAAAAGTTCTCATTTTGTGCCAAAAAGTGAGAAACATTTTTTATGAGTTCAAACGCCTCATAAAAGCTTCAAGTATTATTTTAAGGAGCATAAATCCACATTTATTTTCAACGCTCACTTAGAGCTTTATCCGATCCAATTCAATCCACTGACTGTCTCTGTCTTCTCTCTTCGATGTTGGTCGTTTGTGTCGAGTTACTGAATCAAGTCGGATAATACGTAATTGTGTGCAATTGAGAAAGTACGTGTGAGGTATACTTCACAGTGGTGTATCACCACCACCTCGGTCTTCTCCCCCAAATAATATACAATATATTTCCGCCCACCATCATCATCACATTCACGTTATCATCATATCATCATCATAGTCGCATTTTATATGTATGTATGTATTCCATTTTCGGTGACATGACATGAATAAATTTCTACTGACATAGTCAGTCAGTCAGCTACTCGCTGAAGCCTTCTTTTTACTGATGAGCTGTTGTGTATGGTGTAGTGCAGTGGATCACATTTAAAAACTTTTTTATGGTTATCACCCATTTTTACTCAAGTCGTAAGAATAATGATCAAGATAAGTACCTATATAAAGAGTAAAGAGTGCCCTTTAATGCAGATCACTTTCAGTCAATGGCTGACTTAATGGACCTCTGTTCTCACATTCTCTGATTTTGGCTATTATTGTCGTACGCGTAAAAATCCATTCCATTATAGTTCATGCTTCCCTCTAGGCGCTTAGATATTTTCTGCAGTAAAGGAATGAGTGAATTGTTTTACTTTATCGCATTATTCGCATTGAATTTCTTCAAAATAAATTGAGATTTATGCTGACTTTCATTCTGACTTTCGAGAATTGAAGCGCCTCCTGTTCCTGTTTCATTTACTGTTTTGTTTAAAGGTAGCTTAACTGTCCACTGTTGTAAAAGAACTTCTATCTGCGCTTGGAGAAACCCTTTTTAAAAGTCAGTTATTCATTAGCGAAGTATCTGGTAGGAAACTGGCGAGTTTGGAAGCTTTCGGTCAAACAGAATTGTCCGCTCAAGAGAACTTCAACTATGTAGAGTACAGAGAATGGAAGAATACAACTAGTGTGAAAAATACCATATCCGTATAAATGAAAGACGTGATCAAATATATAGGTCACAATTCACAACACAAAATATAACCGTAAAATTACAGAAGAATGTCGACTCGACATTGCCGAGTGTGAATTAAAACGCTGAATTAAACAACAAAATCCGAGAGAAGCAAAGAATAGCCTAAAAGTTATTATATTATGTACTATGCTAAAATGAGTGGTAGTAAGGTTTCGCATGATCACTTTCTACTTTCTGTCAAATTAATTTAATCAATTATGCAAATATTTTGTTCATGTTGATCTAAAATTAATCAACTCTATGTTCAATTAGCAAATATTTAATTTGAGCAAAGCGGATGATTAATCAGAATAAATTGAACTAAAATAAAATCCAACTTCCATTTCACTGATAATCATATTTTTTGAAATGATTTATTCCCACAGCCTCAACTGCGTGTTCTGTTGAGCGTTGCTGACTTAATTATATCTGTCCAAATTTAATCAGATTTACATAGATGTAATTTTGTGGTATATACGAGGTAATGTTTAAATAATAAAATCCATATTACTGTAACATACGCTAGAAAAGTTTTGTATCACTTTACTTTAGAAACATACACACCTAAACGCATAATATTATGTAAATTGCTTCAATATGTCTTATCATCTCTTTAGTCTTTTGTTTCGTCTTTTCTATAGAAAATTTTTACAAATGCTTTCTTTTGTCACTTTATGCTGCTTTACACGAATACCTACCTTGTTTGGTTAGGGAGACTACATCTGTGCTGTTCTGCAAATCTTCGTCATTATTAAGCTCCATCAATTTTTCAATTTGATTTATCTCACTCACATTGAGTATGAAAGAATAAACTAGATTTGGAGATGTTGCTCGAAAAAGTCATTGTATTACACTGCAGTGATCCAGCTAACAGCCATAGACCAGACTTTCGATCGCCTATGAGGTTAATACGTAAAAGGAATTGAATTTAAATCCTTTCATTTCATTGTCATTTTCTTACGCAATGGAGAAAGCCTTCTACCAGCTTCATTTTCTCTTTCCACTGCGCTTATGTTTTACTTTTACCACAAAACAGAGTGAAGTGAACACGACAATATTGAATTTTAAGCAGGCGGCGGTTTGCTTCTTTTTGTTGTGAGGATTTTAGTATTTACCTATGCTAACTAACACAAAAGCAACTAGTTTGTTTAGCTGAGGGGTTTCCTTCTGAGCCCCTCGTGGAACAAAATGATGGCTCTTCTTTCTCCTTTCATTTTATGGATGATGAAATAAAATGTTTTTTTTTCTTGTTCAATTTTGCAGATTGGATTGGCGTTTCCCAAGGAAGATAGCATGTACAATGGAATCTATTCTGGAGCTGATAAACTTGGTTGGATGGTCACTCCAGTCAGATCAGAAAATGTTGCTTCTGGGAGCTGGAATGACTCGGACTATGACCCAACCTCGTTTGACCTCCTTTTTCTGGACTACCGGCAACCAAAACTTTTGCCTCAAAATACATTGTCCATCATAAGGTAAAAACTTAGCAGACATATCTCTGCCGCGCAGCATTACTTACATGAATAACTCTATTTACTCCCGATCCGTAAACAACCTGACCGACATCATCCATCCTTCTTAAAAGGTTTCTACTTTACTCCATTTCCGTTGAGTATTTGCACAGCAACGACAACAATAAGAGGCAAACAAACATAAAAGTGTTCTACCTGAACAAATTAAGTTACACTCTCCTAAGCTGTAGTTTGACGCGTTATTTTATCAAACGACATGACATGATAATCGATCTGAAGAGCAAATTACTTCTGGACTCTGCACATGAACCGTTTCACTTTTATCTCACTAAAAAGTAATTTGTTTCAATCTTTGCTTAGGAAATTGAAGGATGAGAACTCGATACTGGTCATGGTTGCGTTTGTCAAGAAGACGTAAGTAGACTTTATGGCACTCTTTTACTCCTTTCTCTTTTGTTTGTAATACTAATGCGAAAAATCCAAAGTCCATATTGCTCAGTCAGGGTTGATATCTATTTACTTACCCAGGTCAGAAGTTGGAAGAAAGGTCATCTTGAATAATTAAGTGTATGGTGAGAGACATAAACAACAAGCATGTTAAGCAAGTATACAGTCGCGTAAACAGACTTTCACATTTTTGTAATACCTTAAATTATCACAATTCTCATCAAATGAAGTTTCTGTTCAAAATTGTACTCGTTCCCTATCAAATTTGGTCTACATCATTCTTTGTCATTTTCTTGTATGCGAAAAATAAAGAGATGTAGAGAAAAATATTACTTTAAAAATATTTTTTACTCTCACTTTTTGAGACACAGGAAGAATGGAAAAAGAAGTCAATAACATATACAATTGAATTCCATAGACTATTTTTGTTTCATTACGTAACTTGAATATTCTTATATCTTCGGTCTTCTATCCTTATTTTTTTGACAAACCATGAGCAGCTTTGCGAAGTTGTGTAGTGCACTTAATTTTTGTTTTTCAACCAACTAACTATTCTCTTTTTTATCTCTTTATCACAAGTAAGTAAAATGAATTTCCAAAGAATTTGGTATGAGCCATGAGCTCAAAAAGACTTGACAAAAATAATTTCAGACAGATACAGAATAAGCAATATAATAATCCTATATACATGTAATTTACTAGACGAAGGAAGTTCATAATTCTCTTTTCAGCTTTTTATTACTCATTCATGATGATTTTTTGTATTACATACAATTTCTCTCGGACTTGATCATTTTCTTTAAGGATTTTTTTTATAACATAATACTTTCGAGAGAGACTGTCAGAGAACGTGCAACTAAATCCCATTACAAAATTACAGTCTCAAGTCTTAGATGTGAGAACATTGAGTGTACTCCAAAGGAAATGTATTAATCTACATTCATTTTTGTCCAACTTTCAGACTTTCAGAAAGTCAATCATGAAAGATTCAGAATTATTGCCAGAATACTTTCCTTTATATGGTTGCACGCTGATCGTAAATATAAAGCAAGTTCAATTTCTAACCATTCGGTAATGAATTTTGGCGAAAAAATCTTGCGATATTATTTGATCACAAGATCACATTGGTTGATAAAATTGCAAACAAGCCATTTCTGATGTCATGAAAAACGGTTGATTCAACCCACGCTAATTTTTCTTTTATGTTTTCCATTCATGCAGGCAAGTGAAATGAAAAGGATGACATACAAAATGAATAATTTTCTCTTTCTTTCAGCAACAGAGGAAAAAGGAAGTTGATTTAATTTAGATATGATTTTTTTTGATCATTTGAATAGATTTTATGACAAAAATGACTCCCTAAGCGTCCTGCTCGAAGCGGGTGTTGACCAGGTAAAGAGGACTCGTAGTTACTATTTTGCAAAAAATACGTGCGTCATCGGAATTTTTTGAAAAGCAAATAATAGGTACATAAACATTTTATTTTGATTAACGTATGTGTAACTTTTGTGTGTAGATTGAAGTAGATACAGGAATAACTTCTACAAACTTTTGGCAAATCCAATTAGCGCAGTATAAACGATGCCTAATTGACCCCGCCATGAAGATAGGGACCGCTAAAGCACTGGCAGCTGCTCTAGATCACTGGAAAGATTTGGTTATCATCACCGATACCTCTCACCGCATCCAGGTACTCTTTCTCTGTCACAACTTAAAAAATGTTGTTTTAATTGAATTGTGTGTGAAAAACAATGATTCTTTACAGTTTGTAAACCGAGCTTACGAAAAGTTGGTTGGCTACTCTCTTGATGAAGTGGTTGGCTGCGATTTTCACGAATTCCAGAACAAAGCGTCGAGCAATGTTAATGCCCCGGTGTCAACAACAACCACGACCGTAACCACAACCGTTCCAGCCGGTGAGCCACAGCAATCCTCTGATGGCACACAGGGTCAATCTGTTAATCCTGCACAGAGCGGCAGCTTACACACTTCATCATCCCCTTCACAAGCAACAATCGTCTCGAACAGAGGAACAAGCAGTGGAGCAGCAATTGCTGATACAACAAACAACTCACCGACGACAATCTCTCCTCCAACAAATCTTCCTGTGTCATCATCCACCACCACAGGGGCATCCCTAGGCATTCCAATGCACGACCATATTTTAGCAGATATTTCGCAAGGAAAGGAATGGGAAGGGAATTATGTTTATAACCCAAAGACTGGTGAACCCATCTATCTCATTTCAAGAATTCTCCCGTACAATTGCCACCTTCCAAGAGGTATGCGAAGTCATCAACAGCAAGATTCCATAACGCCCACGTCAGAGCACCAGCAGCAGTCAAGCGGAGCGGCTGTAGGTAACAAAAGTGGTGGCATGACCAGTAGTCGAATTTCAACGCATTACATTTACATTGGCGACTTGCCCAGCTCATTCGGGGAGAAAAGCTTTTCCAGTGATGTCACTTCGAACCAAGATGCCGGCTACCCAATGCCTCGTGGCAGTTTGAAATCTCTAAGGAAGGCTTCTTATGATATCAAATCCATCAGCAATGACAGTAAAGAAACGATACTTAAGAAATACGTACCTTTGCTTTTAGGGGCTTTTGCGCCACCTTATAATCCGCCTTTCTGTCTTGAAGCATTATTTTCTTAATATTAACAGCGATATACACTTAATGTTAATATAATATTATATACTCATATGGTATAATATTTATTTATATTGAGCCTGGATCTTTGGTATCTTACATGCTTTTGGCTTAGTTTTGCCAAGAATATGATGCTCTATTAAGTGCAAGTGACTTATCTAAATGAATGTTTTTTTTTTTGTATCTTTCATTTCCTTCTGATGCCCCTTACTTAAATCACATTGAAATTGTAATTCTTTTCATTATTTCCTCGTCATTTCCTCATTTTTCTTTCCTCGTTCGAATTATTGCCTCTCTCTCCGCTCCCGTCAACCAAAACCATTATGCAGGCTCAATCTTGAGACGACAAAGTCTCGCAAAACTTCATTCCCTCACGATAGAAGCGCCGATCACCAAAGGTAAGTAAATTATGGTAAAGTTAACGTCGTCAAATGCTAAGTTCATTTGCATAATCCTTGGTTCTGATCATATTTTTTATGTACTTCTGATACGGCCTTCCAGTCATCAACATAATCGCGGCTGCCCAGCAAAATTGTCCATTATACATTGCCCAAGCTTTGGAGAAAGTTTTAGAAATATTGAGAACAACAGAACTCTACTCACCACAATTTTTCGAAGGAAATAAGATGAAAAGTGACGATCCTTTAACGACAGACCTTCTTGGAGCCCTACTTTCTGTCAGTGTACCAAACGTAATACTTTAAAACAAGCATGACTATCAAAACCATGAAGCACATTTGTAACACTAATGTATGTTTGGTTTTCTTGATGTACATAGCAGGGTCCACGACTTCAGTCATCAACAGGGAGACGGTCCTCAAACGAGAACACTGCGTCTCGACTTGCCCCACGACCTTCTCTACCTGATATTGCTGAGGCTCCGACGAGTCTTCAGAAATTGTTGGAAACAGAGGAGCAGTGGAGTTTCGACATAATGCTCTTGGAAAAGATTACTGAAAAACGGTACTTCTACACGACAATTTCCTTATTAGAAATTACAATTATGGGCTCTTGCCTAGAATTCTTTTGCTTGGCACCGGCCTTTGTCTCCGCTGTTCTTTGAAGTAGCATTCCTGCCCGCATAGTCTAATAAAATGAAGATTCACAACAATAGTCATAATATCATGAAATCTAGTGGAAATTCTGCAACGAAGCTAGGAGAAAATTGTACGAAAAATTAAATTCATGGGTGCCTTTTCAATTTCACTGTAGATGATGGTTGTAACTTGTAACTTTTTAGCAACTAAAAAGTTCTGCTCTGCTCGAGGGCGAGAAGAAAGGGGATAAAAGATGCATACTGGAAAGTTATATCCTTGTTTCTTCAACTACCCAGCTGTTACAACTATTACAACATAATCTACAATGAAACAGGACAAGTTATACTGGTCTTGGTTCGTGTTGCATGGTGCTGCTTGTTGCTTCTCTTTTCCCGGAAAAGTTCTATCTCAAAGAGAAAGTGAGGAGTTGTAGCTTGAGTGTGACTAAGTCGGCATTCGACATACAAAGCGTTGGAAAGAAAAGCCGTTGTTACTTAGTCCTCACTTCACTCACTTGCAACGTATTTTTTTATATTTTGATACTGCTTTTTATAATTACACCTTGTGCATCTCTGCCGCTTGCTTATTTTTGCTCACATTCACTTGGATTACGACCAAAAACTTATTTCTTTTAGTTCCTTGTTAGGAATCATTAGTTGCCCCTTTACAGTACCTGAGTGGATACGATTTTATTTGAAGGCTCACTTTCTCTTTTGGTTACTCAACGGAAAAGGCGAGATAGCATGAAAATAGCGCACTGCACGCTACTCCCATCACAAGTAGCTTTAACGAGAACAAATGCGTTTAGTTAACCATGAAAGTTGGTGGCAGATTGGTTTTCATTTTCCTCAAAAAACTCGACTGGCTATTAAGGAAGGCATAAATACACTGGTGTTTTGATGGCATGCTGTTGTCCTTCGTGTCGTAATGATTCAAAAGCTTCATCCACTTTCACTGCTTTCCTACCTGTCCAATTTCCCCAGCTTTTCCTTCTCATTTGTTTCTTTCCTACTCTGTTGGCAAACAGGAAAGATGTAATTTAGCTGTGTTGTGTGCAGAGTGCAGAGTGGAAAAGGCAGCTTTATTGTGTAATTTAATGAAGAAAATGTAGTATAAAGTAAACGCGTTATTCCCTGCCTGCTTTCTTCCGCTCTAATGTTTTTCATTCTCTTCTCTTTCTTTCAGACCACTCGTTTGGCTTGGAATGACAACGTTTGTGAGGTTTGGTGTGGCTCAGATCTTGAATACTGATGAAGCAACCCTGAGAAACTGGCTTACACTCATTGAAGCAAACTACCACTCGAACAACTCTTACCATAACTCCACTCATGCAGCTGATGTTTTACAAGTAGGTTAAAATATCCAAGTTTGCATGCAATTAATTTCAGCCACGGAGTCAATATCATCTCCACTTTAATCTACGTTGTTCTATTGTATTAAAGAAGGAAGGGTAGAAATGGGAATGAAAAGATTCAATGTTATTAACAGAATCATTAAAAACTTAAGCATCTTTAATGAGGTACTAAAGTACTTTTCGAGGACTTTGTCCAACTCATTTCACTTGCTTTCTTTTCTAACAGTCTACAGCTTACTTCCTCTCCACGGACAGACTCAAGTCTTTCTTGGAGCCCTTGGATGAAGTGATCAGCTTAATTGCAGCTGCTACCCATGATGTGGACCATCCCGGGTTCACTTCGTAATATTTTTTCTTTTAAAAAACTTGCTAAAAATATAAAACTAAGTTGCCAAAATTCATTTAGACTTGCATAATCACCCTTTCCTTTGAACCATCTTCTAGTGCATACATTATGAATTCTGGAAACGACCTGGCCCTGTTGTACAATGACCTTTCAGTATTGGAATCTCATCACGCTGCGTTCACTTTCAAATTAACACTGAGTGACCCGCGAGTGAACATTTTTAAGAATTTGGACACACAAATGTACAAACTGGTTAGGCAAAGCGTGATAGATATGATTTTAGCGACAGAGATGACCAAGCATTTTGAGCATCTTTCCAAGTTTGTGAACGTTTTCACCAAGCCATTCCTGAAGGAAACGGGTGGCGGAGGTACAGACTGTGGAGGCACGTTAGATGTAACGCCAGTGACACCTACTGAACCAGACATCTCAACGTTGATCACTTCAGATAACGTAATTCTCGTGAAGAGGATGCTGATCAAATGTGCGGACGTGAGCAATCCGACAAGACCTCTGAAGTTGTGTGCGGAATGGGCCAAAAGGATTGCTGAGGAGTATTTCCGTCAAACAGAAGAAGAGAACGCTCGTAGTCTTCCCGTGGTAATGCCGATGTTTGACAGAAAGTCTTGTTCCATTCCAAAGTCTCAAACAGGCTTCATCGACTACTTCGTTGCTGATATGTATGAGGCGTGGGATGGTATGTCAAAAATCTGTCACCAAAAGCTTTTCAACTTTCTAACTATCAGGGAAGCAACGAGATGGTT